>MDKH01211332.1:0-23095 GCA_005239495.1 Nicotiana undulata
AGGATCTGGAAAGGTGGGTGTATTATCAGGGCAGTGTTCTTGGATCGGATTAAGAAGGCGTACCAGAGGAATCCCGGGTTGGCTAACTTGATGGTGGACTCGGAGTTTGCAAGGGAGATGGTGCAGAGGCAAGCCGCGTGGAGGAGAGTCGTTGGACTAGCTATCCAGAGAGGAATTAGTGTTCCTGGAATGTCTGCGAGTCTTCAATATTTCGATACCTATAGGCGTTCAAGGCTTCCCGCAAATCTCGTGCAGGCTCAAAGGGACTATTTTGGGGCACATACTTATGAGAGAGTTGATATGCCAGGAGCATACCATACTGAGTGGTCAAAGCTTTCTAGGAAGGCCAGAGTGTAATGCTGCTGCAGTTGTTGCCGATTATGATAAAAATCTGGTATCAGTTGGGCTTTGTCAACTATAGATTCTGAATTGTGCTATTCAGGCATTTAAAATTTAGAATGTGACTTGTTGAGAATTTTTACTTGTTGCTAGTTTTGCAGTTAATAATGTTGTATGCCTTTGAATATTACAGGCCTTGGCAATTGAATGACTTCTTTATTGAAGTTAAAGAAGTTGCATTTCCTACATTATGCATAAATGTTCCCTGCATTTTAGTGATCCCAATAATTACGGGTTTTTTCAGCTTCTCCTATCTCCAAACTGCTATATCTGATATTTGAAGATATGATGATATAACGAGTCTTATGTGTTTGTCTTAAGTGCTTTGCTCCGGTAGCCTTATATGTATGTGTACATTGATTCAAACTAATGAACTTAGTTGAGAAGAATAATTTACTGTGAAATAGAGTATAGTTGTAATGGTGAAAGAACCTCAGGGCTGTGGATAAATTATGCTGCAATGCAACAACAACAACAATAACAACGACAACCCACTAAAGTAAAATCCCACAAGTGGGGTCTGGGGTGGGGAGGATAGAGTGTACGCAGAATTTACTCCTAACCCGAGGGGTAGCCTTATATGTATGTGTACATTGATTTAAACTAATGAACTTAGTTGAGAAGAATGATTTACTGTGAAATAGAGTATAGTTGTAATGGTGAAAGAACCTTAGGGCTGTGGATAAATTATGCTGCAATGCATCAGTAAAAATGTGGATTAAAGAAGGAATGCTTAAATTGAAAGGGTAAACAATCATGAGTATGTGGTCAGGTGGAAAATTTTATAAGGCTCTATCCCTTTGATGCTGGATGGAAGAATAGGAAGGAGGGAAGGGTAGGAGATGAGAAGTGGCAGTGAAGGTAACTGCCTGGTCATTGGAGGCAAGAAGCGGAGGAAGGATGAGAAGTGGCAGTGAAAGGTAACATATATATATCTCTTTATTTATGATCATTCAGGTCACTATATCCACGGTTTATTTTAGACTTCTACATTTCAGCAATACCATAGAAGTCATTTGGATTTGCGTGGACAAATGCTTATAACATAAGCATCATATTTGAGCTGCTCTAATATGGAGTCAATGAAAGCACCAATGTTATGAACTAAACAAAACGATCCCTTGATTGATCTTCCAAATAACCGATTACTATAGAAGTGCAAAGGATATAGTCATAAACTAAGACAATAGCAACAGAAAGAAGAAGATGAGGAGACAGAGCCACAGAGAGAAATAGAGGAGGGAGAGAGAGACCACGAGAAGAGAGTTTTCCAGATAACCATTTGCATAATCCATCCTAACTAACCCCTAATGCTTTTAAGCAATTTCTGATTGCGCTTATTGGGTCTGGATCCCAAATTAACCTTTTTAAAAGCTTTCTAGTCCTCTGGATTCTTCTTGGCCCCATAACTCTTCTCAGCCCAATATATAGTTTGGGCTGATTCATAACACCTTACCCCTTAGTGGACATATATCTTTGTTGTGTGATTAATTTGATTTTTTATGTATTTGCATGTATTGTTTTGCAGGTTCAAAATGCTGTTGAGTTTCTGAAGACAATAGAGGCTCTAGATGAGAATGAAAATCTGACAGTACTTGGTAAAAGATTAGCTGATTTTTCTTGATCTCTCAGCAATTTCTCCATAGTCTTCACCTTTTTTTTTTTTTTTGGGTGGGAAAAGAAAACTTGACTTTTGGATTTTCTTGTAGGACAACACTTATCAATGCTTCCAGTTGAACCAAAACTGGGAAAAATGATAATATTAGGTGCATTATTCAACTGCCTGGATCCAATTATGACAGTTGTTGCTGGTTTAAGTGTTAGAGACCCATTTTTAATGCCATTTGACAAAAAAGATGTAAGTTAATATTCTCTGCTTTTCTCAACTAATGTCTAAACATGTGAAACATATTCTGTCCTTTTCTCACAGTAGTACATTTATCTCTTTCTTTACTTGAGGAATATCTGTGAGTTGTTTCTATGAGAAACAGATTTAATACGTTTTATGTGCATGCTTTTCTAAAGTTGCTTCTGTTAACATTTAACGTTTATCTAAGCCAGATCTTCAGTTGCATTTGTTCCAAGCTTGGGGACTGTAAAATGTGAAGTCACTCCCTTTCTTTTACAGCATCAGTGCAAGGAATAATGATCTATCACCTAACTACTTGCCGACATTTCCCAGTTGGTTATGGAGACTGTAAAATGTAAATGAACTTATTTTCTTTAACAACATTAGTGCTTAGGAACAGGGGTCTTTGCTACTGCAATGTGCAAAATACAAAACACTAAGTTGTTGTTCTTCAAAAAAAAAAATACACTTGGTTGATAATATAGTTTTACCTTATAAATTTGACAACGAGGGTGTGTGTTGAATCTAGCCGCGAAATTTAAACAATATTCTAAAAGGAAAAGTTGGTCTTGTGAAGATGTGATAGGGGACAGGACCTATCCTGAACTGACTGCACTCTTACTAATGCGAGTTTTGGTAGTTTAAGGACATTGGCGTATTGATTGAGTTATAAGCAGTAGCTTGGGAAATTGCACAAGTCCCATGGATTTTGGAAAGAAACTATTTCAGTTGCATGGCTCTTTATATTATCCCAAGCTTGCTAAAGTGTACTTTTCACCTTTGCACTTCCTTTATCCTAGTGCTTGGAAACGATGTTTGTGGAACCTCTTTATTTAGTTGTTGGTAGTGTTTCCTATAGTGCTTTGTCTCTTTCCCTTGAGGACCATGTATAATGTTTTTGAAATATACTTTCTGCAGCTGGCTGAGTATGTATAATATTTTTGAAATATACTTTTTGCAGCTGGTTGAGTATGTATAATGTTGTTGAAATGTATTTTCTGCAGCTGGCTGAGTCTGCCAAGGCCCAGTTTTCTGCTCGTGACTTCAGTGATCATTTTGCTCTTGTTCGGGCTTATGATGGCTGGAGAAACGCTGAAAGGCAGCAATCTGGTTATCAGTACTGTTGGTCATGGGATTCAGTTTATTTGTATATACAAAACTAGTGATTCAATATCGGATGGTTGACGGTGTCTTTGCAAATTTAGATCTGATTAATCAATTTAATAATTTGATTATGATCATTAGGAAACTCAAGATAATGTCCATTTTGTTATATTTCCAGTTTCTTTCTGAAAAAAGTATCTCCATAGCATTTGTATAAGTTCAAAAGTTATTCACTCGTTACCATGCTTAATATTACCTTTCTAAATGTTAGATTGTTATTTTTAAATTTTAAATTGATGTCTGTGTGCTCATTAGTTAACATAGTATATTACATGATATATTATTAATAACAGACAATGAGAGCCGCATCCGGTTACATAATTCGGGTCAAAAGGGTACTTTTGTAACTGCATCAGAATAAAATGATAAAGGGTACTTTTGTAACTGCATCAGAATAAAATGATTGTATTGGCTGGCAAAAGGACTTAGGCCTCATTTGTTTTTTTTAAGATTAAGACGTCTGAATCTGAATACACATCTGAATATCAAGATGTGTATTAAGATTAAGATATCTAAATCTGAATACACATCTGAATATATTAAGATGTGTATTAAGATCTGAATAGAAATAATTAAGACTATTTGATTTTTAACATCTGAATGTATAAAATTTATCTTTATTTGAAAATTAATAAACATAAAATTCAAATGAAATACTAACTAATCTAATATTCTATTAATAAAATATATAATTTTTTAAAATATGATAGTTGTTGTTGGTGATGGCTAACGGGTGATAGAGGCGGTGGTTGGTGGTAATTTTGGTTGATGATGGCGGTTCATGCTAGTAGCTAGTAGTGATTGGTAGTGGTGCCAATTATGATTGAGGATGGTGGTGGTGGGTGGTGATAGTTAATAATGGTAGGTGGTGGTAGTAGTTGTGAGTGAGAAAGGTGGTGGGTGGGTGGTGGTAGGTTATAATAATGGGCAATGTCAGCTGTGATTGTTGGTGGTGATGGGGTGGTCAGTTGTGGTAGTTGAGGTGGATGAGTGTTGATTGTGGGTGAGAATGATATATGGTGGTCGGAGTGGCGGGGATAGTGGGTGGTGATGGTCGATAATGGTGGCGGCTATGATTGAGGATGATGGTGGTGGAGGTGGTGGTGGGAGTGGTGGTTGAGTATGGTAGTGGTGGTGGTAGTTGATAATAGTAGGCGGTGGCGGCAGATAATAATGAATATGTGATAGCATCTTAATGAAATTAAGTCTCTGTTATAGATCTTAATCATACAGACCTATTCAGACCCATTAAGTGGTTGTGAAGTAAAAAAAACAAACACACTTAATTATTAAGATCTGAATGATCAAGATTCAGACTTTAAAAACAAACGCATTTAATGTCTGAGATCTGAACGATTAATTTCAGACCTCCATTAAGTGCAAACAAATGAGGCCTTATACTGTACCTACCAGTTACAAATTTGGGTGTGCTTGACCAAATGGCCCTTATATTAACTTTTTGCAGGTAACGTGAGTGTGATATGATCTTTTTGTGAGTCCATTTTTGTCCTTATTTTACTTTTTTATTAATTAACTTGGTTCATGCAATATGGTAAATACAACGAATTTTATGGTCTTATGATTACGCACTCTTTTGAAACATGGGCCCTCTTTAACTCTTCGTTCGAGACACTGCTATCACTTTGCTCGGTTTGATAGCCATGTATCCTGATAAAATATGGGTATCAACAATTGAAGTGTTTATTTTCTTGCTTTCTTTTTACTGACTTGGGCTTCACTTAGATGGGTTGTTCTTATATTTGTAAGAGTATGAAAATATTTGTATTTTTAACTTAATAAAATAAAAGTAAATATAAATAATTTCAATCGCATATACTATTGCAAGAGGTTTTATGAAATTTTTTGTAAAATGAAGAAAAAAAAATAGAATGGATTTTGAAAAAAAATACATAGTGAATTAAAGAAAAGAAGCTAGCAGCAGCTTTACATCATTTAATTTTCAAAGAAAATGAATCATAAATAAAAAGAAGAGAGAAAAAAGAAGAAGGTAATTTGAGTAATTAAACAGGCAGAAAATAAATTCAAATCGCAATATATGCATAAAGTTTTTCCCCAAGCTGTCAACCAATTCTTTGTTGTATGTGAAGAATTATTTGGAAAAGGGAGATTATCATAAAATAGTATCGCAGAAGACTATTTCTCTTTTTTTTAACGTATTCACTAAAAGTTAAAGGGGTTAGAATATCACGGTTGTAATTTTTAATGTAATTTTATCTTTGTTATTTTTTGTTGAGTTAGTAATTAATCAAGTCACTGCCATAATATATTTATAGAAAAATTAACTAATTGATGTTAGATTAAATAGTTCAGAAAAGAATATTAGTATTATACTAAATGATATAACTTAATTTTTAGCTTCAAGAATTGTCGTAGATTACAATAGCATTTTTAAAGAGATTTTGTTTTCATGAAAAGAATACAAAATAAAAAAGTAAGAGCAGGAAAAAGTAACAAAATATTACTCTATCGATTTTAACATACATATGACATAGTTTGACTTGCCATAAAGGTTTAAAATAGTCTTCAGAAGTTTAAATATGTTGCTCCCTTTGTCCTTAAATATTTCATTAAGATAAATATTTTATTATTAAATTATTACTAAATATAGAAAAATGTGATCTTTTTTGAACTGACTAAAAAAAAAGAATGTTCATATAAATTAAGACGACAAGAGTGTAACTTTTGTGTAACTATGGCCTTATAAATGCGACATCATTACGTGTGTTTATTAAAAAAAAATTATTAAAGGTAAAATGAAAGTTAAAGTTAGATTTGTTTTAAATATAAAATTATGTCATATGTTTAAAATGCTGCCACAATTATTTTATCAGATTTATGGTATTTATTCTCAAATAAAATGGTTTGTGTTAAGCTTGGGCCCCTGGTAGCACGGCCAACCTCTACGAATTTAGCACCAAAACATATGAAATTATCAAGAACACTTTAAAATTTTCATTTTCTCAACCGCACGTTCGAATCACGTCAAATCAATTCCGTTTCTCATCAAATTTCACAAATAAGGTATAAATACCATAACAGACTCCGAAACTAAAATGCGGACCCGATACCAACAAGATCAAACATTAACCAATTTTCTTAAAACCATTAAAATTTAGTTTTTCAATTTTTAACAAAAATCCATATCTCGAGCTAGGGACCTCGGAATTCGATTTTGGTATACGCCCAGGTCCCATATTTTACTACAGACCCACCGGGACCGTCAAAATACGAGTTTGGATCCGTTTACTCAAAACGTTGACCGAAGTCAACTAAAATTAACTTTTATGGCCAAAAATTATTATTTCACCATTCAAAATTAAAGCTTTCCGAAAATACGCCTGGATCACGCACGCAAATCAAGAGGGTAAAAATGAGATTTTTAAGGCTAAAGAGCGCAGAATTGAGTTCTAAAACATAAGATGATCCTGGGTCATTACACATAACTTGGTGAGTTAAATAAGGTTTTATGAAAAAATTTCGAAGTTGTACTGAGAAGTGCAATTACGAATTTTTAGTGGAATAATTCATAATTTATTATGATAGAAATTAATTTCAAAATTTGAAATTAATTCCATAATCGAAAGCGTTGTTAATTTAATTATGTTGTCCCTATTGTGCCTAAATAATACTAGGAAATAGAAGGAAACCTTTCCTTGGTGGAAGAAGAAAACCTAAGAGGCTTTGAAAATAGGTTAACCTTAAAATGTGGCTATATATATTCCATATAGGGCTGACCATTTTTTGCACTGATTTCTACACGTTTTTCTCCTTGGAATTTTGCCCCGCTGAAACTTTTCAGATATTATTTAAGTAACACGGTAGAAGATTGTAGAGGTTTTGCTGAGGTCATGATCTTTCAACTCTGGAACTGGAGACCGAGATTAATCTTCTTTGTTCACGTTTCAAGAGGTAACTCGAATAGTCTCCGTATGTGTTATTGTTTAATTCACATGTGAATATGATACTGTAATTGCTTCCGCTGCTAATTGTATTCTTAACCAAACTAACCAAATTTAACATATAATCATCATTAATTGATCATCCGTTTGTGAGTGTGACACATTTTATTTCATGCTAAAGAGAATTATGACTGCTTAACAAACTTGAAAGAGTGTGTTGTTTTGTAGTTGAAGACTTTGGAATCTTCTATTTAGTGTTAGAAAAATAACATTATATAGCCGCTGTAAAAATAATAATCGAATTTTTTTGTATATATATACATTATGTATGTTATATACAAAAATTATACCAATTTTATGCACTTTTTCGACTATGAGATGTAAATAGTTTCTGACGCGGGCCAAAAATAATAATATCCCTTTAATGTTGGTGCAGTTGTGGGTGTAAGCATTTAAAGTTTATCGAATATAAATCGATAAAATAATATGGACGATATTCCAAATATATTAGTCCAACTAAATATTATGGGCTAATATAATTGAATTAATTGTATAAGTCCAATATAAATGTATTGAATAAATAAATCTTAATCCATTGGGCTAGTCCACTTAATTGGGCTAAAGTGATGAGCCCAATTCATTAGACCCGAGATTTCATCTTCCTAGAGGCCCGAATGGATGCCCACGTGTCAAATGACGTGACACGCCAAGTCAAGAGGAAGAGCCAATAGGACCATGCCACGTGTCAAAATGACAAGACATGCCAAGTCAAATTAAAGGACCAATGAAATCGCACCACGTGTGCAAGTGACATGTTCTGGCCAATCAAATGCGGTCGTGTCACACTTCAATTTGATTGGTCGGAAAGAGTTTATTCTTATCACAACTCCTCCCTTCCACAACTATAAATAGGGGTCTTCATAACCCAAAAAGACACCATAAGTTATAACAAGAAGCAAGAGAGAGCTTGTGGATCAAACGCCGCAAATTTCTCTACAAGTTTCAAGCTTCAAGAAATCAAGTTCAAGTTCAAGAAATCAAGTTCGCTCAAGAACGAAGAACAAGCCAAGATTCAAGGAGTACGAGTTCAAATCAAAGCTCGTGCTAGTTGAATCCAAGATCATCGTTCGTGAAAACAAATGTAGATTCAAGATCAAGATCAAAGGACCTTGAATTTATTTATTATTGAAAAGAAGAATCAGAGGATTCATAGAGATTATAACACTCAAATATTTAAAATAAAATACTACGATTGTTGTAATATTTTTCGGTTTTGATATTATTTTCTCGACGCAAATTTATTGCCCAGTGGGACAATCTCTACCTCTCACCTCAACTTTTCGATCACCAAAGTTCAAGAACAACGAAATGGCTTCAAAGAAAATCAACTCCAGTTCAACTTCCACCAAGGCCGCTAATTCCAAGTTCTATGCTTATGTGGAAAACATACTCGAAGTTACATTTGGAAGCTTTGGATCATTTACGAGGAGAAAAGCAAGCTCGTTAGGACAACAAGCACCCCAAGTGCCGTCCGCATCTACCCCTGTTTTCGGGTCTTCATCCCCAAAAGGAGCAAGATCTTCCACAAACGCACCCGAAGGAGGAAGCGATGTTGCTGAAAAGATCAAGAGAACTCTTGCTCTGCTTGACCTCTCCAGATCCAAGCACTCTGCTGTGAAAGAATATGATGATTCTTCAAGTGATGGATCCTCCCCACTTACACCACATAGCGTGATCCGATCAAGGATCAATCTGTGTGAAAATCCATGCTACTCTCCATTGCCCACAACAATCATGCAAGCCATGGTGACAAACACTTCATCTGTGGAGGAGCAACTTGCAAACTTGACGGAAGCAATCGCTGGCTTGACCAAATGCATGCAAAATCAAGATGCTAGAATTGACAAGCTAACAGACAAGGTGGGAATCTTAATTGAAGAAGAATCCACCCATGCACCTGGAAAACTCCTAGAAGTTCAAGATATCGATCCTCCTCCATGACAAGTTGCATCCATTAAGGAAATTTCAGTCTCTTTGGAAGGGATGATTCCAATCAATCAACTAAAGGAGTTCACTGAAGGGACCATAAAAACAAATATGAAGTCGCTTCCAAGTCTTCCTTTACCTACGCAAAGCCATACACTTCAAGGATCGATATGTTGAAGATGCGTACTGGATATCAACCTCCAAAATTTCAATAGTTTGATGGCAAAGGCAATCCAAAGAAATATGTGGCGCACTTCGTTGAGACATGCAACAATGCTGGGACTTATGGAGATTACCTCGTCAAACAGTTTGCCCGCTCATTAAAAGGAATGCTTTTGATTGGTACACACACCTCGAGGCTAGATCTGTTGATAGATAGGATCAACTAGAGCAAGAATTTCTCAATCGCTTTTATAGCAGGAGACGTACTGTGAGTATGATAGAACTCACAAATACTCATCAACGGAAGATGAACCAGTCATCGTCTTTATCAATCGTTGGAGGAATGCAAGCCTGAACTGTAATGACATGCTTAGTGAAGCTTCTGGCATAGATATGTGCATCCAAGGTATGCATTGGGTATTGCACTACATCTTGCAAGGTATCAAGCCTAGCACATTTGAAGAACTTGCAACTCGTGCCCATGACATGTAGTTAAGCATGGCCTCCGCTGGAAATGAAAGGCTGCCCATCTATGAAACTCGCAAAGGGAATGACAAGCAAGAAGTCAGAAAATGGAGCAAGTTTGTACCAAGATTTGAAAATAAAGAAGCTATGAATGTCAACACATCACCTGTGAAGTTCACGGCGAAGGAGAGTAAGAAGCAGAGTGTGAAATCCACTTTCGTTTCAAGATAAGCCAAGTGGAAAGTTGACTCTAAAAGAAATGCAAGAGAAAGAGTATCCATTTCTGGATTCTGATGTGCCAGCTATTTTTGAAGAACTCCTCGAGTTAAATCTCATTGAGCTTCCGGAAATGAAGCGACCAAATGAAGCTGGGAAAACAAATGACCTAAATTATTGCAAATATCACCGACTTGTAAGCCACCCTCTGGAGAAGTGCTTTGTTTTCAAGGACAAAGTTATGGACTTGGACCGTGAAAAGAGATCGTGCTTGAAGATGAGAAGGCAAGTTCAAACCAAGTCTCTATCATCTTTGGCTCATTCAGTCTAGATGAGCTATGTAGTTTAAAAGAAATCAAAGATAAAGAATTACTGGAGAACGACAAAGCTGAAGACAATCAACTTGAGGATGATGAAGGTTGGACGTTGGTGACTCATCGTAGGTGCCACAAAAGGAGCCCACGAAAAGGATCGATAGAACAACCAACAAGGAAAATAACGGTGAAAAGACCTAGGAGATGGAATCCAGTTAAGCATGTAAAGAAAGCAAAAGTGGAGGTGCACCACCCTCAAAAGCCAGGACATCCAATGACCTTGGAGGATTTCTTTCCATGTTGGTTCCGCATGAAGATTTCCCGTGATGGTATTGAAGCCTCTTGTTGCCATACTGATGAAGGGAAAGAAAAGAGTGATGATATACAGTTGGCACCATCTTCGGAAAATCTTATCGAGTCCACCCCTCAAGAAGTTAATGCATGTGAGGAAAAAGTCACGTTCACAAATGACGATCTTCTGCTAGGTGACACTGCTCATAACCGCCCATTGTACCTGGTTGGCTATATGCGTGATGAAAGGGTAAATCGAATTTTCATTGATGGAGGATCCTCAGTGAACATTTTTCCATTTCACACGGTGAAAGAACTTGGTATTCCCATGAACGAACTCTCAGAGTGTCGTGTGATGATCCAATGATTCAACCAAGGGGGGAAAAGATCCATGAGCGCGATCAGGCTGGGAATCACGATTGAAGATATGCAATCAAGTGCATGTCTGCATGTGATCGAGACGAAGACTTCATACAATGTCTTTCTTGGAAGGACTTGGATACATGAGAATAAAGTAGTTCAGTCTACCTACCATCAATGTATAAAATACTACGAGGGTGAAGTCGAGAAGACGATAGTTGCTGATGATGCGCCATTCACTGAGGTAGAGTCACACTTCGCTGATGCAAAGTTATACTTCAAGAACCACATTGTGAAGGAGCTAAAAGTTGATGATGGCATGAAAAGCAAGAACGACGAGCCCATAACTAAAAGAGCTGAGGTGACTATTGGTAAAGCCAAAGCTGTTACTGCGGAGGTACAACCCAACGTGAATAAATCCCATAGAGGGTATATTGCATCTTATGGAAAGAAAGTAAGTCCTAAGCTCCAATATGTCCCTAAAAGGAATAAAGACGAGGGCAGATCATATAATCTCCAAACTAACACGCTAAAGGAGTTAACTCTTCCGGTAAAATGAATTGAGGCAGTAAAGTCGTCCTCGAAGCCGCTTGCAGGGTTTGTAGCCCAAAATCATTTGAAGAATGTGGCACTCCCTACAAAGCGAACAGATGAATATTTTGATCCTTACAAGCTATTTGCAAAAGCTGTATACAATCCCAATGAGCCGTCAAAGTTAGGCAAGCTCCCATCAGAAGATGCAACGAGGCAACCACGTGAAGGTTTGGGATTCAAGCAACCCTCACCAGTGCACATCTGAATAAGAAGGGCGAGTAGCAATTATATCACTGTAGAAGACGAATTTGCCGCTTCTAAGAGGCCTTCCGTCTTTAACCGACTTGGAAAATCAACTGTGAGAACTTCCGTATTTGAGAGATTGGGTCCGTTAAAGAAGGGGAACAAGTTCCAGATAAATTATCGAAATACAAGAACACCCGCTTCGCCCAAAATTCAGAAGATCTCTAAAGATTTATGAAGTTTGGTTCCTTCTAGAATGAAGAGACAAACAAAAGTCATGGTTTCGTGTGATGAAGTACTGAAGGTGAATCCATACACTGTGGTCTACACTAAATAACATGATGAAGATGAAGAAAGTGTAGGTTCTTCGTATCATGTTACTACACAAAGCGAGCATGGTGTTTTATCTCTCATAGAGGATGATGAGAAGTCGAATGATGTTTCACCGTGTTATCACATATCCTTCAACGATGGAGACCCTCAAGAAGATGAAGGTGCAAAAGATGCTCCCCCGGAACTTGAAGAAGGGGTGAAGGCAACGATTTATGCCTTAAAAGGAGTTAACCTTGGCACTGACGAAGAACCAAGACCCACCTACCTAAGTGCTTTATTAGAAGTTGATGAGGAAAGCACTTATTTTGAGTTACTCAAGGAATACAAGGATGCCCTTTCTTGGAGCTACAAAGAGATGCCTGGCTTGGACCCTAAAGTGGCAGCCCATCACCTTGCAATCAAGAATGGCGCTCGCCTTGTTAAACAAGCCCAAAGGCACTTTAGGCCGGACTTGTTTCCCCTGATTGAAACCGAAGTTAACAAACTCATTGAAGTTGGATTTATTCGGGAAGTTAAATACCCAACATGGGTTTCAAGTACTGTCCCTGTAAGGAAGAAGAATGGTCAGATTCGAGTATGCGTTGACTTTAGGGATCTCAACAATGCGTGTCCCAAAGATGAATTCCTGCTTCCTATTCTAGAGTTGATGATCGATGCTACTACTGGGTACGAGGCAATGTCATTTATGGACGGTTCATCAGGCTATAACCAAATTCGCATGGCGCTAAAAGATGAAGAGCTTACTGCATTCCGTACCCCCAAAGGTATTTATTGCTACAAGGTAATTCCTTTTGGCTTGAAGTACGCTGGTGCTACTTACCAAAGGGCTATGCAGAATATTTTTGACAATCTTCTCCACAAGAATGTGGAATGCTATGTTGACGACTTGGTGGTAAAATCAAGAAAAAAGGGCGACCACTTGAAAGACTTGAGAATGGTATTTGAATTGCTCCGGAGGTACCAACGTAGGATGAACCCATTGAAATGTGCCTTTGGAGTTACTTCTGGAAAGTTCCTTGGTTTCATTGTCCGACATCGAGGGATCGAAATTGATCAAGCCAAAGTGGATGCTATTTTGAAAATGCCTGAGCCTCGGGATATTCATGAATTGAAAATTCTGCAAGGAAAGCTAGCCTACCTTAGGAGATTCATCTCGAACCTAGCTGGAAGGTGTCAACCATTTTGTCGACTCATGAAGAAAGGCATTCCTTTCAAGTGGGACCAAGCTTGTAGCAACACCTTAGAAAGTATCAAAACCTACTTGATGAAGCCTCCAGTTTTAGCAGCTCCTATACCTGGAAAGCCATTGATACTATACATTGCGGCATAAAAAGGGTCTGTTGGAGCACTGTTGTTCCAAAAAAATAGTGAGGGGAAAGAAAACTCCCTTTACTACTTGAGCAGGATGATGACACCAAATGAGCTAAATTATTCGCCAATTGAAAAGTTGTGTTTTGCGCTAGTATTCTCAATTCAAAATTTGAAGCACTACTTTCAAGCTCATGTTGTCCATCTTGTTTCTAAAGCAAATCCAATCAAGTTCGTGATGTCAAAACCTGTTCTTAGTGATCGACTAGCGAGATGGTACCTCCAATTTCAACAATTCGAGATTTTGTACATCCCTCAAAAGGCTGTAAAAGGACAAGCATTGGCAGATTTCTTGGCAGATCATCCGATACCTGATGACTGGGAGCTAACTGACGAACTACCTGATGAGGACACAATAGTCGTTGAAGTTCAACCTCCATGGAAGTACTTTGGCATTCTGTTATACATCTACAAGACTGAATATTTCTTATTAATATTAAGCATCTTAATAGTAGAACTACTTTCGTACTACTAAACAAGGAAACCTTCGATTCCCTTTGTTTGAATAAACGCCGCTTATTTTAGTTTACATTCAAACCAAAGTAAACGCCTAAGCGGTCACAATATCTTGTTGATATTGATTGAGGAGTTTGATGGAGTTTAGCTGATTGAATCCATAAACCTAGAAAGTCGCCGTCATTGGTACATTTTTATTTAAATTTGACTCTATAGGTAGGTATCGGCGGGGCTTGTGTAATGTAGTTGTAGTTAAGGCTGAAGTAGCGCCTTTTATTTTAGAAGATCTACTGAAGTACCAAAGGTTGTGTTGCGCACCGTGGGGGAGCTGGTGCTGGCGTAGTATTTGTCACTTCCCAAGGTGAAGTCTTGCCCTACTCCTTCACTTTGACACAACTTTGTTCCAACAATGTTGCCGAGTATCAAGCATTAATACATGGGCTTGAAATGGCCGTTGATATGAAGCAATTACAGTTGCAAGTCTTTGGTGACTCCCAGTTAGTAGTCAATCATATTTTAGGTAGTTACGAGGTCAAGAAGCCTGAACTACGCCCATATCATGATTACACTAAAAACTTAATGGGTTGTCTTTGTGACGTGACTATTCAGCATGTGCCAAGGAAAGAAAATAAGAAGGCTGATGCTTTAGCTGCCTTAGCTTCATCATTAACCCTGCCTGATCAAGCGCAAGTTAATGTCTGCAAAAAATGGGTAGTACCGCCACCAAATGAGGCTGAAGGTGAAGAAAATGAACTCAAGCATCTTGTCGTTGTTTCTGAAGTTGAGAAAGAAGAATGGCGACAACCCATTATCGACTACTTATGCTATGGGATACTTCCAGAAAATCTGAGGAGAAGGACTGAAATTCGTCGTCGTGAACCTCGCTTCCTTTACTACAAAGATACTCTATACAAAAGGTCATTTGAGGGAGTACTCTTGCGATGCTTATGGGAAGAAGAAGCACTCCAAGCTTTGCAAGAGGAACATTCTGGGGTATTTGGGTCGCACCAGTCTGGACCAAAGCTCCACTTCCATATAAAAAGGATGGGATATTATTGGCTAACGATGGTAAAAGATTGCTTGGACTACGCTCGAAGATGCAAGGCTTGTCAATTCTATGCGAATTTTATTCATCAACCTCCTGAAGTGTTGCACCCGACTGTTGCATCCTGGCCGTTTGACGCTTGGGGATTGGATGTTTTAGGACCACTGCCAAAGTCTTCTGGTGGGCACTTATACATCTTGGCTGCAACTGACTACTTCTCAAAATGGGCAGAAGTTGTTGCTCTTAAGGAGGTAAATAAGGAAAATGTTGCAAGTTTCATCCGAGTAAACATAATCTATCGATCTGGCATTCCTCGTTACATAATAACGGATAATGGAAAGCCATTCGATAATAGGTTGATGAACAAGATTTGTGATCTCTTTGGCTTCAAGAAACGTAACTCTTCGATGTACAATGCTGCCGCCAATGGTCTAGCTGGGGCATTCAACAAAACTTTATGCAATCTGCCGAAGAAAGTCGTCTCCAAATCCAAATGAGATTGGAATGATCGTATGGAAGAAGCTCTATGGGCATAGAGGACGACTCCCCGCACACCAACACAAGTAACTCTGTATTCACTCGTTTATGGAGTCGAAGCCGTCTTGCCACTTGAGCGTCAAATACCTTCATTATGACTGGCTATTCAAGAAGGGATCACTGATGAAGAAAATGCTTGACTTCGATTATCAGAGTTGGAGGCTCTTGATGAGAAGAGGTTGGAAGCTCAGAGTCTTGAATGCTATCAAGCTCGATTGTCTCATGCCTTCAATAAAAGAGTTTGCCCGAGATCCTTTCTAGTAGGAGATCAAGTCCTTGCCATAAGAAGACCCATTATTACTTCTTATAAACTTGTAGGGAAGTTCACTTCAAAATGGGATGGGGCATATATCGTGCAAGAAGCTTATTAAAGTGGGGCTTACAAGCTGGTTGATGCAGATGGCATGAGAATCGGCCCTATCAATGGCAAGTTTTCGAAGAAGTATTATCCTTGAAGTTGCAACGCTCCTTGACGCATGAGCCTAAACTGCATGTTCCTATACTCCTGGCCCGCATGAGTTACCCAAAAAAAAAAAATTCCGCTAGGTTGAAAACTTCGAAGGAGGCGTCCTAGGCAAAAGTTAGGACATAAAAAAAATTCTACCCATTCTGAACTACGGTATGACTTGATCCTCTTCACCGAGGTACGTAGGAAGCTTAGAGTTCCATTCTGAGTTCAGTCGCATAAGTTCAAAAGATACATAATCCCCCAATCGTTGTCCGCATGAAGTACAATGGAATGTCATTCATTCAATCAGTATTTGAAAATCGAGCTGGGATACCATTCTTCTGTTAAACTATGGATACCATTTGATTTAAAGGGGAAAAACCGCTATGGTAAATTGGTGTCTTCAATGAAACAATGAATATTTTTTTGAGGTTTCCAAGCATTTGCATTGAATTCCGGGGATCCGTTATGCCTTCACGTTCGGCGAACCTTCAAGTTATTATGGTCTGCCTTCATGACATTTCAAATATAGAGAAACTTGGACCCAAGATATTTGGTGAGAATGAAGCTCTTGAATTTTAATTTTTGACAATTAAAAAGGTCTTACAATCTCAATCTCCCACACCAAGATACAAATATTTTGGTGAAGTCACACTAATTTGAAACTGTCGGCATATCAGGAACCAAAGTTGATTTTAAATATTATCTGAAATTATCCTTAAGGCATTAAGTTTGGAATTTTGGATATGTTATATATTTGAAAGTTAAGTTTCCAATGGATCACAGTTCGTGATTTTGACATTCCTACATCAAGGTACAAATATTCTGGTGAAGTTGTGCAAATATGAAATCGTCGACTTGACAGAATTTTGAAGTTATCTTCAAAATAATATATGGGACGAATATCAAAGTTTTTGACTCCAAATTTTGGATTTGTCTTATACCTTGAAGTCTAGTTTCTAGAAAATCAAACGGTTCATAATTTTGACGTTTTTACACCAAGATATAATCTTTTTGGTGAAACTGCGAAAATCTGAAACTAGCAACATGTCGGAATTTGAAGTTAGATTCAAAATAATATCTGGGAAGATTCTCAAAGTTTTGGACTTCAAATTTTGGATATGTTTTAGATCTTGAAGTCTAGTTTCTAGAAAATCAAAAGATTCATAATTTTGACGTTTTTACACCAAGATATTTTGTTTTTTGTTGAAACTGCGCAAATCTTAAACCATCAACGTGTCAGAATATAAAGTTAGCTTCAAAATAATATCAGGGATGATTCCCAAAGTGTTTAATTCCGAATTTTGGATATGTCTTAGATTTTGAAGTCTAGTTTTCATGAAATTAAATGGTTCATAATTTTGATTTTTCTACACCAAGATATGATTCTTTTGGTGAGACCACGCAGATCTAAAATTTTCTACGTGGTAGAATCTAAAGTTGGTTTCAAAATATTATCTGGGCCGATTCTGAAGGTGTTTTATTCTAAGTTTTGGATATGTTTTATATATTGAAGTCTTATATTTGAGAAATCAAACGGTTCATTATTTTGACTCTCCTACTACAAGATATGAATCTTTCGGTACAAGCGCGTAAAACTGAAAATTATGCGACTAAGATAAAAGTCGGACGATATAAAGCAAAGAGAAGCTGAATTATTTAAGCCCTCCAAGTCTCCAAGTTAAAATCTTCAAGTCTGTCGGTCTTCAAGTTGAAGTCTTCACGTTCTCCACTCTTCAAGTAGAAATATTTAAGCCCTCAAGTCTCCAAGTTGAAGTCTTTAAGTCCGTCGGTTTTCAAGTTTCAGTCTTCAAATTCGCCGGTCTTAAAGTTGAAATATTTACCCCTCCAAGTCTCCAAGTTGAAGTCTTCAAGTCTGTCGGTCTTTAAGTTTCAGTCTTCAAATTCGTCGATCTTAAAGTTGAATTGTTTAAGCCCTCCAAATCTTCGAGTTGAAGTCTGCAAAGTCCGCCAAATCTTCAAAGTTTTCCAAGGGTTCAAGTCGATGTCGTCTTCTAGTTGAAACTTTATAATTTTTCAATCTTAAGGTAGACATATGAGTCCCTTTGTACCTTAAGTTGGCCTCTTCGTGGGTTTGTCCTTAAAAGGAAACTATAACTTTCCAATCTTAAGGTGGACATATAAGTCCCTTTGCACCTTAAGTTGGCCTCTTAAGGAACTATAACTTTCTAATCTTAAGGTGGACAAGTGAGTCCCTTTGCACCTTAAGTTGGCCTCTTCGATAGTCGGGTCATTTTGAGAGTAATCTCTCTGGTAGTTGGGCCACATTGAGAGCAATCTTTCCGGTATTCGGGCCATTTTGAGAGTAATCTCTCTGGTAGTCGGGCCACATTGAGAGTAATCTCTCCGGTATTCGGGTCATTTTGAGAGTAATCTCTCCGGTATTCGGGCCATTTTGAGAGTAATCTCTCTGATAGTCGAGCCACATTGAGAGTAATCTCTCCGGTAGTCGGGCCACATTGAGAGTAATCCTCTGGTAGTCGGGCCACATTGAGAGTAATATCTCCGGTAGTCGGGCCATTTTGAGAGTATGCGTACCCATCCCCTCACACCCTAAGATTGTCTTCTTCATGCATGAATCGTCTCGTTAAATAAGAACACACCCTTCTTGTTTGAACTACAAAAAAGAAAAAAGAAAAAGAAAAGAACCTGTTAAGTAAGAAAAGCACAAAAAAGAAAAAGAAATTACCTTTGCATTGATGCTTCCGAGTTCATAAAATTAGACTCAAGTGACTAGCGAAGAACGTGAATTGATGCTAAACGATTACGAGCGCATGGATTTATATATTATGTTAATAAAAGACGGCATGGAAGGCATGTTCTCGATGTGGGAGCAATTGCACAAAAGCAGTAAGCTAACTCTTCCGTGTTCAAGTAGAACTTGGCTAGAGCTATTCGATTTGGATTAGGACATGAAAATCGTTGCGTGTGTGGAGTTATTGCAATTGGTCTATTGCTAAAAGACTACATCCATGTGAATGTTGGAAATCTTTACTGCTACGTGGCAAGTTTGTCCGGAGGATTCAGGCATACTATAGGTGTACTTGTTGAAAATAACTAAAGTTCATGATCCATTTAATTGTTCCTATGTATTGTGAGAAGCCTTAGTACTTATTTGACTCAAGTGGGTCATGTCAGAAGGAATATAAGTGTCATGCTTTGGTAGTAAATTTTATTATTGTGGAATTTATTACGTATTGAACGATGATCTTGACGCAAGAGCACGTATGACCATTTGATGTGTACTCCAAGCCTTGCCTTTCAAATTCACATAAGTTTTAACTCCGACAATTTTTAAAGTAAGGGGCATTTGTAAGTATTTAAATTTTATCGAATATAAATTGATAAAATAATATGAACGATATTTTAAATATATTAGTCCAACTAAATATTATGGGCTAATATAATTGAATTAATTGTATAAGTCCAATATAAATGGATTAAATAAATAAATTTTAGAGATGTTTTCTTTCCTATACCATATAGGAAACGTTATTACTAAATATGTTCATTATTTATTAATTACCCGGACTGTTAATAGTTTTTCTACAAATTAAATACAAATCGTGATTTACCATATTTAATGGCAGAAAAATTGCCCCTTTTTTGGGGCGAAAATCTTGCCATAAAATCTTCAACTTATATTGTATCCATTTATTTTCAAAATTGTAACGGAAGGCAATCTTTAATGGGCGAAAATTACTCTGAAAACTACGATTCAAAAATTCAAATTGATCGATCAGCATCAACTATACAACCTACATCTTTCACAGACTGAATTCAAATTGTAGATTTCAAACATTCATACGAAATTCATCATCAATTTCCAGAAATTATATTTCGACAAGTCTGTATTCGTTTTTCTCAAAAAATTTTGAAGGAAAATCTGTTGCACGTCTTTTCTTCAGGAAAGCATGGCCAAAATATCAATAATGCTGCAAATTAATGGGACTTGGGATCACTATGGAAGGTTTAGAGATTTTGAAGTTGACGGAATTGTCGTAGATGATAATGCAAACTACAGTTTACTGATTTCTGCCATTGCAGAACAACTGTCGATTGATACTTCAGAAAAAATTGTTGAAATCAAATACCTAGTGAACGACAATTGCCCTCCGATGGAGATAAGGAATGACATGGGTGTTCATGTGTATATGGAGACCAAAAGGGATCATAGAAGCTTAGGTTCATATCCGTTATGTATTAGTGTACGTGATTTCAATATGAAATTGGCTATAACAATGGACAACACGAGTACAAGTTTGTTAATTTAAAACTGTCTATATATAATGTTTTGATGCGTTTCCTACAATTCAACTACATATGACTACAATTAAACTACAAACCTGGGTTTTCATAATTATCTTTAAACTCATTAAATTGTAAGACAATATTAAGTAGAACCTGTGCTATCAAATAATTATGTGTCATACTCTACAATGACGTATAAACTACAATCTGTGAATGAAATCATTATTATGTATTGATGTATAAAATACAAGGATTATACAAATTTATAAAAACACTGATTGTCGTTATGTTGGTGCAGGTTCCTCTGGATCACTAAAATTACTTGAAATGCCATCCTCTCCAGCTATTGAGGATTATCAAAATGAAATAATAACAGAAAGTACGCAAAGTATTATTGAAGAAGGACAAGTCTATCAGGACAAAAAAACTGTAGCTGCTACAATGAAGAACTTTGCTGTGATGCACAAGTTCCAATTTAGAGTTAAAAGATCTAGTAATAGAAGGTATGTAGATATTTGTGGATACAAGATAATTAAAAGCAGTGATTCAATCATGGAATGTGTTATTTTGATATTGTGGTAAGATTGTAGTTAAATGTAGTTAATTGTAGTTAAGCTCATGTTATATTAAAAATATTATATTTTTTTTGTAGTTACTGGTTCGTATGCGTTGGTGAACACTGTAAATGGAATTTTAAGGCAACGTCAATTAATGATTCATCAATGTTCAAAGTCAGGAGTTTCAACAGACAACACACATGCTCCTTGATGGACGAAACTTTCATACAGCGCAGACGAACTGCAGCTATAGTTGGCAGCATGGTCATTCCAAAATATTGTGATCCTAAGACGGTTTACACACCGAAGGATATACAAACGGACATGTTATCCGAACACGGATTGAACCTAAGCTACATGCAGGCATGGAGAGCAAAGGAAAAGGCATTACAATTTTTGAGAGGGAATCCGACAGACTCTTACAACAAATTACCAAAATACTTTTACATCCTAGGGGAGACTTATCCTGGTTCAGTCGTTAAGTTGAAAAAGACAGCAGATGAGTTCTTTTTATACTGCTTTGTTGCTCTTTGTACGTCAATTAGTGGTTGAAAACATTGTAAGCCGGTAGTAGTAGTTGATGGCACATTCTTAAAGATAGCTTACAAGGGGATTATGCTGACAGCAAGCACAATGGATGCAACAGGTAGTAGGTAGATATTTTGTAGTTATTTTGTATGCAGTCCTAATAAAATGTAGTTAAGATGTAGTTATTATTATAAATGTAGATAAAAATGTCTATTTTATGTAGATATAATGTAGTTGTAATGTAGTTATGTTATTATATATATAATTAAGTCTGTCAGCTGATATTTTATTATTTGAAATTGTAGGTACAATATTGCCCTTGGCATATGGTGTGGTTGATTCTGAAAACGACGCGTCTTGGAAGTGGTTTTTCGAGCAATTCAAGCAGGCATATGGTGAACGACTTTCAATGTGTGTTGTTTCGGATAAAAATGAGAGTATATTGAAGGCAACATCAATTGTCTATCCAGGAATGCCACATTACTCTTGCATGTGGCATATTTGGACAAATATAAGATCAAAGTTCAAGAAGGGTCGTCTACAATTACGTGAATTGTACTTTGCTACAGCACGTTCATACACACTTGATGAATTTAATGCGAGGATGTCGAAGATTGAAGAGGTAGACCCGCGTGTGAAAACTTACCTATATGAAATTGGCTACCAGAGATGGTCAACAGTACATTCAACAGTGAATAGAACTTGGACAATGACATCAAATATAGCGGAGTCATTGCACGCTGTAACAAAGGATGCGAGAGAACTGCCGATATTTGACGTTTTGGAGTATATGCGGGCACTGCTAGAACGTTGGACCAACGAGAAGTTATTGAAGGCGAAGGGTACTTTCACGTTCCTTGGGTCCAAATTTCACAAACAATTGGAGATCAACAGAACATTATCTCAAAAGCTCAGGGTAATATCTGTTTAGTTGTTGTATAAAATATATTTTCACCTAATATGCTATGTGTCCAGATTGTAGTTAAATTGTAGGTAAAATATAGTTATTTGCATTATTTAACTGATTTGTATGAATTTTTGAATGTGATATGTAGAGGAGTTGTTGTTAATTTATTTGTATTGTTGAGATAATGTTTTTTTTGTTTATTGTGCAAGTTTAGGTGAGATCTTCAACCGATCATCTTCATACGGTGTTAGATGGTGTGAAGCGGTACATTGTGTGTCTGGAAAGCAAGAAATGTAGTTGTGGGCAATTCCAACTTGAGGAACTTCCATGCGCGCATGCTCTAGCAGCATTAAGGCACAGGAATGATACATATGAAAACTATTGCTCTCCATATTACACAAATGAGAGTCTTCTGCATACGTATGAAATACCAGTTAATCCTATTCCTGATGAAAGCAAATGGAATGTGCCACAACATATTTTGGATGAAGTGGTAAACCCACCGAGGGGAGAAAAAAGGCAGCCTGGGAGACCTCAAAAGGAAAGATATAAAACATATGATGAAATAAAGTCGAAGAAGTACAAGGTGTAATGTGGAAATTGTGGAGGTGAGGGGAATAACAAAAGGTCTTGCAAGAATGCGCCGAAGAAGAAATGAATAACTTGTAGTTAGAATTTTTATTAGAAACAACTACTATTGTGTAGTTACATAACAGATTTTTCCGTGTAAATGATTAAGTA
>ML254038.1:582-54012 GCA_005239495.1 Nicotiana undulata
GAAATGAAGCAGTCAAATTGACAGATAGAAGTAAACAAGGGAGGCAATCTAACACAATAGCCAAAAAAACAAGTATAAGTACCAGAAAGGTAAAAAAATGGCACGACATCACCATTCGTGCTTTTACTCTCTTCCTCACAATGCAATGTAATCAAATATCATGGCACGGCATCACCCTTCGTGCTTTACACTCTTCCTCACTATGCAATGTAATCAAATATCATGGCACAACATCACCCTTCGTGCTTTTACTTTCTTCCTCACAATGCAATGTACAATGTAAGGCTATGTAAATCATGGAACGACATTAACCTTCGTGCATATAATCAATGGAAATAATGGCACGATATTAACCTTCGTGCTTATAATCAATATGAATCATGGCACGACATCACCCTTCGTGCTTTACACTCTTCCTCACTATGCAATGTAATCAGATGTCATGGAACGGCATACCCCTTCGTGCTTTACACTCTTCCTCACCAAACAATAACAGATATAATGGCAAGGAGTACAACATAGTGGAAATAGACAGCTCAAATCACCCGGCAAGGGGAAAACATCAAATAATAACTCAATAAATGCCCGAAAAGGGTCTCAGCTATAACCAATCACCTCAATCGCATACTCTACACTTGGATTATCATTCGTATAAACACTTCTCAAGCTCAACAGCCAATACTTTCAATCAAGAATAAATTACCAAGTAAAGACAATCTCATAATATGCTAAACATGGAAGAAATACTGCAATTTCTATCAAAATAGACTCACGGGCATGCTTGACACACATTGCATAGGTACTCGTCACCTCACCTATGCAATGAACATGATAATCACTTAGCACATAGCAAATAATACATATTCCCTCACCAAAGTTAGGCAAGACACTTACCTCGGTCCAAAGTATAGCAATCAACCCTCTAAGACCGTCTTTCCTTTATAATCCGACTCCGAAACAACGATATCTAGGCATAATTAATTCAATAATATCAATAAAAACTCAATAACACAATCCCATAGCCTAGCTATTCAATTTCTAGCATTCTTCCAAAATTATCAAAATTCGACCCCGGGCCCGCTTGGTCCAAACTCGAGGTTCGGACCATAACCCGATTGCCCATAACCCCACGAGTTAGAATGTATAATTTATTTTGAAATCCGACCCCAAATTAGGGTTGAATTACCCAAAATTCACAAAAACCTAACTCTACCCAAAACTCCTAATTTCTACCTTGATTTTAGGATTTTAGGCCTAGATTCTAGTGATTATGGAAGAAAAGTGGAAGAAAACGATGTTAGAAACACTTACCCAAGAGGCTATGGAGGAAGAATTGGCTTGGGGTCTTCAATGGAGGTTGGAGGAAAGAGAAAGTGATGAAAATATGAAAATCCCATGTAGAGTATTCAGTTTTTGACCTTTTAATTAACTGGGCGAAAACGCTCTCTGCGATCGCGGAAGAGGGGCTGCGACCGCAGAGAAGGACTTGGCTGACCCTACGCGATCGCAGGAGAGGTAATTCGATCGCAGAGCTGCGGAGTCTCACCCTATGCGATCGCGGAGCAAGGATCGCGACCGCACTGACCAAACTACCCCAGACCCCCGACCTACCTAGTGCACTATGCAATCGCGGAGCTGGCATTGCGATCACATAGACCATCAGTGACCCCCTCCTAGCTCAGTACTATGCGATCACAGCTATGCTTATGCGATCGCATAGAGACACACACCAGACACCAGAAACCAGTCCAAAACACCAGATTTTTCACTTATTTACACCCTGTTAGCTACCTGAAACTCGCCCGAGCCCTCGTGGCTCAAAACCAAAAACACACACGACTCCCAAAACATCCTACGAACTAATTTAAGCTTTTAAATCACCAAAATATCATCAAAACAAGGAATCAAACCTTAAAACTCATAGAATTTTCTTAAAACTTCATAAAGCTTAACGTATCCGATTTTAATCCGAATCACGTCATTTCAAGTCTGTTTTACACCAAATTTCACAGATAAGTACATAACATATAATAAACCTGTTCCGGGCTCCGAAACCATAATACGGGCCCGGTAACACGGTTTTCACATAATTACTCATTTCCAAAATCCTTTATTATTTCCAAAAAACAATTTGCGTTAAAAATTCATTTCTCGGGCTTGGGACCTGGGAATTCGATTCCGGGCATACGCCCCAGCCCCATATTTTCCTACGGACCCTCCGAGACCGTCAAATCACGGGTCCGGGTCCGTTTACCAAAAATGTTGACCAAAGTCAACTTTATTCAATTATTCAATTCAAAAATTCCATTTTTATCAAATTTGCACATAGAAGCTTCCCGGCTACATGCCCGGGATGAGCACGCTTATCGATGTAAGATTAACGGACGCTTTTGGGGCCTCGGAACACAGATTTAGTTGAAATTACTTAGGATGACCTTTTGGGTCATCACAAGAAATTTCTGTCTCTCAATCGTCTCCTACAACGGCATGTGTAGTAGTTTTGGGTGTGGGACTTTACAACCCACCCTTTCTCGGTGCACTAATGATACTCCTATAAACATTATGTTTTTCATATATAAGGGAAATAGAAATATTAATGTATTCATATAATAGCCTTTCATACCATTTATCGCTTCATTAGCACTTTTAACCATCAATAACATCTTCTTTTCGTTGGCTCTCTTAGCCATACCTAATGTTCTTCATTCATGTCACGATGGACGCATTTCATATTTCATGCTTTCTTTTCTTTACTTCCAAGGTTCATTATCATAAACATCAATATATAGAACATTCTAGAAATCATTGCTTTAATTACATTAGTAATGAGTGCCTTAACACATTGAATTTATTTCAAAGAGTTGAGCGTAATGATTGGCAATCGAAACACAAGTTAAAATCATAAGCGATTAATACAACATTTATTTTTGTAATAGCTTTCCCAAAGTGGGAGAATGATATCTATAACTTCAACTCATGAGTATGTGAGAACCCAAACACATTGTAAATACTTACAAAGGAGAGCATGATGATTTACAATTGACACATGTATTCAAATATTATGCACTAGTTACAACAACCATATTTGAAAATTTTCCAACGAAGGCGAAACATCATGGATAAGGGTAATTCAAATGTGACTTGAGTACATAAGCATTTAGGAAAATCAAGCTTCGAAAGCAATATGGAACCGTTGGAGTTGGAGTTTGAAGAAACCATATTTAGAACTTACGAGGAACTCATGGATTCCGATTCTAGAAAATGAGTTTAGCCAATATACCTCGATGGAGATCTTTAGTGATAATAAAACCTCCCACTATTCTTACAACGTCAATCTATATCAACATAATTCAATTGGACCAATATTAGTAAAATGTTTTCCAGGTTTTAGGTTATTTTGGCATTTTATCAAACACCTAGAGTGCATAGCATTCTACTACCTCTAGTAACAGTGTTTCTTCATCCAACAATCCCTCCTTACCACCAACAAGAGATACTACAGAATCCTTTATCTACTAACTTCCTCCTTTATTACCATAAATATCATCAATGAACCTACATCCACAAAATATTTCTAATTAACTCATTACAAAAGCTCTATAACACCCAATAATCTAGGTTAAGCACTTATGGATTCCAATCACCATCCCATAAGTAATAATGCTTATTTCTTGCTCATATATTCACTAACAATTCATGCATGTAGGTTTAAGGTTGAATGATTACATCTTGAAGCTCAAATCTTGAAAGCCCAACTTTTGGGGTGTTTTTGAGATTTTGAAGAAATCCTATGAAATCCAATGCAAAACCCTATTGTAACTAGTGATTGAGAAATGAAATAATAATAAAAATACACCTAAAACTCACCTTAAATGTGTATTTGAAGCCTTGTTCGGATGGGTGATGGAAAGAAAAGCCCTAGCCTTGAAATCTTTTTATTTTTCTCTCCCTGCTCATGTACTTTTATAATGTAAAGGACCTTGCGGCAGGCACTCGTGCAACGTGTGATAACACTTCTCATGCAAGATTTCCTAGCGTAGGCCGAGCGTGTGTTATAGACTAAATGCATTGGTTTATTCCATGCCAACTAAGTTTTCATCCTGTGTGCTGAGCTTGAGTTAGTGCCTAAACGCGTTGTTTTTGCCAATTTCAACCAACTGGTCAAACTTTTATGTTTTCACTTCCTTTTGATATTTTGACACTCCCAACCACCTCAAATTTAACTATACATACACTTCATATTCTAATCACCTCTATCCCTTTGTGTGGGTCAACTAGGACACATGAAACACGAGATGTATGGAGGACAATGAAGGAGGAAATCAAACTCAGAGGCTACTTGACCTATTTCCTTCAAGATTCTATAAAGCCCAATGTGCACTGCACCTACTTTAACTTTATTAACAATTCACATAATGTCTTCAAGGAGAAAATCTTGAGAAGGACCCGTTCACTTTCTTCAAACGCCCGAATCTCAATGTCGAACATTTGAACTTGACTTTTGGCAATCCTCAACTTCCTCCACCTTATTCTACGATGTGTTTGAATGAATATGGCCATACATTCTGCTACCCAATGTGCTTGATCGTGGAATGATACTTCTTCTTTAACATGTTTGAACCTATAAACCCAGAAAGTTTTAATGCAAATAGGAATGACAACGTTCGAGATTGAGCTTTAGTTATTCAAGAATCCTCCAATGTGCTGAGCATAAGCACTTTAGAAAGTTATATCCTAAGAGGTATGAAGGTTACTACCAATAGTGCTGGCATGCTTAATCATGGTGATGGCATCATTGATTTGATTAAATGAGAACTAGAGTTAAAAAGTATATATTTATAATGTGGGAGCCATGTACATGATCCTAAGATTTAAAATAATCGAGTTGTGTAGGTATGTGATATATAGGAGGCATGACCGGGAGGATAAGGTCGTTAGTATCAGTTATTCTTGGAAGACGATGAGTTATGAAAGGGATATTAGCGATTGTTTTATGACATATGTGCCTTGTTTGGCAATGGTAAGTATAAGGAGAAATAGCCAACTACATGACACCAGGTGCCTCCTTGAGTGTTTGGAAAATCAATTTAAACTCATAATGGGATGATCCTTGCACCATGAATGTGATAGGTGTCTCACAATT
Organism: Nicotiana undulata; assembly: GCA_005239495.1. NCBI lineage: Eukaryota > Viridiplantae > Streptophyta > Magnoliopsida > Solanales > Solanaceae > Nicotiana > Nicotiana undulata. The sequence goes on from ML254038.1 coordinate 5,726, forward strand.
ACACGAAACCACATTTTGACCTGGCGGGATTTGGCATACGGAATCTAGGCTCCAAGCCCATGAGATTGAAAATAAAGAGGTTGAGCACTTTGAGGTATCACTCTAGCAACTTAACCCTCCCAACAGACGGTCCTATACGAAAGGGCTAGCGATATGATAGACTTGTCCATCAAATTGATATGGTCATGATATGTGCCAAAATTCGGAACATCCACTCAAAATGGGGAAGAAAAGGTTGTGGTAAGACACACTTAAATTTAACCACAAACGAGTGAAACCATATAACTAGGATGTCTTAATATTGAGGTGGAATCATGCATGGGTTGGATAGGTTATATTGCTTAATGTGATGCTCCAAGGAAATGGGAAAATGATAAACCCATGTCCAACCAAGGATGTGGAATGTTAGGGATAGTAAAATCTCTGCATACGATAATGTACATGACATGGAAAATGATCCTAGAAGCCGAGGGTCAAAGTTAATGGAAATCGGAAAAGTGTTGTAGAGTAACCATGGAAGGTTTGTGAGTGTTCATAATGCGTTTGCCACGACTTTGTGACTTGGAAAGTACATATATGATAAAGGTAGATAGGACAAGCATGGGATACAAATGTGGTACTATAACAACCCAAAAGTGCATCCGGACCTGATAGAGATCCCCTTAAGAATCCTTTGAGATTGAAAGCGCTAAAGAGATATATGGAAGGATACGCTTTCTCATGGGTATCCCAACCTATGTCAAGAGGCTAGCACATTGAATTTGCAAATAAGGAAAAATAAGAAAAACATGTTTTAGAGGTTTGAAGAGAGGATGAACGACTGCTATGAGCTAGACATGTCTTGCCATATTAGCCATCAAGTTGAAATACAAGCCATATCATTAGGAACCACAATTATGGGAGCGTGGCGTGTTGATTATTTGAGGAGAAATCAAGTGTATTAAGTGTAAAACTATGAAGGAAAACAAGAGGTCATTCTACGACGTATTTGTGAGGATCTCATGTTCCGGAAAAAGCTCTATACAGACATGCGCCCCTTTCGAATAAAATGATATATATTAAGGGTGTTGAGATGCGCTTTTAAGTTGTTATGTAGTGAAGAGGATAATGTTCACAAAGGAAGTAAAATGTTTCTTAAATCCTATGAGCCACATATGAAGGGAAGAGAGAGTGGGTTAGTGTAAGGCCCCATAAATTTTAACAAAAACCCAAAAATTTCGTAGTGCCAAGTTAGACTTATGTGTCATAATAGTGCAAATTCTTCGTGGCGAGCATTGATCAGTACACTACGAACCTAAAGGAAAATGTTTTGAAGAAGAACACGTTTCTGCGGCCCATTATGTGGACCCATAATCACTTTGCGGACCGCATACTGGACGTAGAGTGAGGTAGGAAAGTTGGCTAATTTTGAGGTTAGTTATGCGGCCAATTATGCGATCTCATTACTTCTTTGTGGGCCGCATATTGTTCGCACAATCATCTTGGACTTTTGCGAAGGGAAGTTCTGCGTGCACTATGTGATCGCAGAATAGGTATGCGGACCACATACTGGTCGCATACCCAGGCAAATTCTTCAAGCCCCTGAGGGCTATTTTTGCGATCACTTTGCAGGCTGCATAACCGTTATGCTATCGCATATGCGACCGTAGATTTGTGTCAGGGCTCTTATTTTCTAATCTTTAAAACCCCACCCCATTCCGTTAAAACACCATATTGAGCTATTTTTATTACATTTCTAGAGTAAGGGAAAGGGTCCTGAGAGAGAGAGAGAGAGAGAGAGAGAGAGAGAGAGAGAGAGAGAGAGAGAGAGAGAGAGAGAGAGAGAGAGAGAGAGAGAGAGAGAGAGAGAGAGAGAGAGAGAGAGAGAGAGAGAGAGAGAGAGAGAGAGAGAGAGAGAGAGAGAGAGAGAGAGAGAGAGAGAGAGAGAGAGAGAGAGAGAGAGAGAGAGAGAGAGAGAGAGAGAGAGAGAGAGAGAGAGAGAGAGAGAGAGAGAGAGAGAGAGAGAGAGAGAGAGAGAGAGAGAGAGAGAGAGAGAGAGAGAGAGAGAGAGAGAGAGAGAGAGAGAGAGAGAGAGAGAGAGAGAGAGAGAGAGAGAGAGAGAGAGAGAGAGAGAGAGAGACCAAGAATCACACTAATATCCTTCCATTCTTGCTAATTACTTGAAGATTTTCAATAAAGTCCCCATATCAAAGGTAAGAATATAAGCTCAACTCAACATTTCGAAATTTCTTCTAAACTCACCTGAGAGACCTTTCTTCATTCACGCGAACCCTAATCCTAAAAAAACGCTCTCTAGCTCCCTGGCAATTTTTCTGCAAGCTTTTGGCAGCCATGGCTAATGGGATCTCTCCCCAGCCTTTGGCTGTGGGAGAGACAAACCACAACACTATTGAATCTCTAACCATCTCCAAGCAAAAACAGTCTTATGCAGCTCAGCTTCAACCAAAACAATCTGCCGTATCCAAAGTCGAGTTGTTTCCTGTTGCAGTCGTGCATGGAGAACCAACGATCGAGTTCACCATGGATGAGGTTAATGAATTTACAAGAGAAGAAGGGCTGCATCAGGCAGTCGTGGTGAAGTTTTCATATGGAAAACCAAAATTACAAAAAATCAGAAAAAGATTTACGGCGCAGTTCGATATTCAAGGTCGATGTAATATAGGACTACTGGAATATAGGCATCTGCTGGTTCGTTTTGACCTATATAACGATTATGTTAAATTCTTGTCAAGGTCGACGGGATATATGAAATCTAAAGGAGATGATTTCTTCTTTAGAACGTTTCCATGGACGATAGGATTCAATCCGAAGGAAGAAACGTCCATGGCAGTCGTGTGGATCTCATTGCCATGTTTGCCTCCTAATTTCTTTGCTAAGAGGTCGCTGCTATCTATCGCATCTGCTGTGGGTAAATCTCTTGCTGTGGATAAGGCAACACAGGAGAGAACTCGACCTAGTGCTGCTAGAGTTAAGGTCATACTTGATCTTATGGACAAACATCCAAAAAAAGTTAAAATTGTTATGATGGACAAATTTACAGGAAAATCTATCGTGCATGATCAAGTAGTTGTATATGACAACCTTCCAAGTTATTGTACGTACTGCAAGCATCAAGGCCATGAGGAAAAAGTGTGTCGATTAATGAAGAGACAAGCTGAAGAGGAGGTTCTTGCAAAAGATACACCAACTGGTGGTAATCTGCCCAATAGTGAGGTGAGTATGATTGAACAACTTCAAGGAGATGCTAGGGATTATTTAAATGCAAAAAGAGCTGAACAAAGAGGTAAAGATGGTGCACCAACAGATGGAAATCTGATAGGGGAAGCAGAAAAAAATAAACTGGTCGTGCAGCAGAGGTTACAGAATGAAGGAGGAAAAGAAACTGCTAATGAGAGCAATGCTAATCTGCTGATTCGAGCAACAGATGGTAATGTTGTAGGTGATAGTAGAATGCTCAATAAACTCCCTCCGGAATCTATGCGTGATGTTCCTGCTAGACAAGCTTTAGCAAGGATTTTTGATGCAGTAAATCCAGTAGTAGCAGGTTATGATAAATTGAAACGTTGTACTGGTGTTATAGAGGCTAAGGAGCAGGGGATTCTGGATACTAATGATGCAACTGCTATGTCAACTGATGGATGCCAAAATATTGGTTCTGATAGACCTAATGAACCTGTACAAATTGGTAATACAAAGGAGATTAATGCAGATGGGGATCGAGGTCAAAAGACTGGGCAATTTGCAGCAACAGTGGACACCCACGATGGTAAGTCCCAGGCTTTTAAAGAAAAAACAGGAATAAATAAAGATGAGATTTTGGAAGATAAGGATGGACATGTAAGGTCTGATATTAAGGGTGAGGATCTGAAAAAAAGGAGAAGTTTGGAACGTGGTCGCTGCTAGAAACTCACCCACAAAGAGGGTGGTATCACCAACCCAAAAATTGGCAGCTTCTCGACCAAATGATTTTAACATTTCGTCCAACTCAAATTGTTTTGATGCACTGGTAGCTGTGGAGGATGAGGCTCTCGTTTCAACAACTTCACAAGATGACAGGGTGAATAAACAAATTGTTCCAGTGGCTAATAATGAAAAAGAAGTACATGTCAATGAGAATTTGGCTAAGGTTAAGTTGGGGGCTGAACTAGCTCACAGCTCGAATGCACCTACGTTGCATTTTTCCAATCCTCACGTAGAACAAATCATCAAAGACGCTCAGAATGCAATGATGATGAAGTCTACAATGTTTAAACAACCTGTGGTCGCATTGAATACCTCTTTATTTGAGGTACCTACACAGTCAGTAGAATCTATGGGGGAATTTTAAGGTGAATCTGGGCAGCGTGTGTTATCTACGAGGAATAATAATGATGTTATACACGCAAATGTGAGAGGGATGGCTATCAAATCCAAGTTGTGGGCTGATCAACGAGAGGAGGACGATGAAAAAGATTGGGGCGATGGTTTTGCTGGGTACTCATTGGAGGAGGCAGATCATGATGATGGTGAGGATAGTGCAGGTTCGTTAGCACTGTCTAAACCTGTTGGTACACCATCAACAAGTCATAAGAGAAATTTAAACGTCAATGCTCCTGTCTTTCTGCCCACAAATTCTCCAAATCGAAGCCTGACTCCAGCTGCGTCAACAAAAATAGAACACACTGTCCCAGTTGCTACTGATCGAACAACATCAATTATCAAATCTGGACAGCAGCAAATTAAAGTCCCTAGTCCAGTTTTGGACGCAGTGCAGCAGCAACTAATGCCAAACGAGTCAGCTACTGTTTGTATTGCTGATCGAACAGAAACAACAGCAAAATCTNTGAACAACATCAATTATCAAATCTGGACAGCAAAAAATTAAAGTCCCTAGTCCAGTTTTGGACGTAGTGTAGCAGCAACTAATGCCAAACGAGTCAGCTACTGTTTGTATTGCTGATCGAACAGAAACAACAGCAAAATTTGAGCAGCAGTTAATTGGAAAAAATCCTACTGCCAGTGGTGAAAATGATCGACACAGGGCAGTGTTAAATCCAAAAGAGCAGCTTCCAGGTGTTCCAACAATTAGTGAGGAGGAAAGAAATTTGCTGGACACGATGGTAAATTATAAACCTGCAATTTTTTTAAATCATAATGCTTTGAGTACTGGTCAGGTGAATAAAAATAGGAAGAAGGTGAAAGACATAGAGCTGAAGCAAACAAATACAGCCTTAGCAAATAAGTATGATACAAAGGCCTTGATGACACAAGGTATTGAGCACGACATGCCCAATCCGGTGAAACTGGGCAGAGATATATATGAAGAGGGAGAGGAAGATGAACTTACCATCACAGTAGTATAGTATTATGTAATATCATCACAGAGTATGTTATAAACTCTGTGATGATTATAGAATATTTAGTGCTTTCAAGTTCTTATTTTTTACATTCTTGCTAGTATTTGAGGTTTTTTATGGCTCGATAGGATTAGTAAGGTAAGGTTTAGCCTAGTTTGTGTTGCTTTAGTCCCATGCCTTCAGAAAGATATCCACGCGGCTATGAGATTATATTCCCTCGTGACACTTTGCCGGCAGCTACGCCATGATTCCTTTACATGAGGCTTCCATATAGAGCATTTTGAGGCGCAAATGAGTAATTATATAGCCAAGGCATCAGCAACACTACTTGTGCTATTGTCCCCCTTATTTGTACTGTTCCTATGTGGTTCTTTTCCTTTTATTTATTTATTATTATTAATAAAACTAGCCCTAGGCTCCTCGCCTGGTAGATTTGTTTAAAAAAAAACAATATAGTTCATGGGCCTGGGTTAATTGTTTTGCGTGCATGGGTGGTGAGGGGACCTAGGATCAATATGAGATAAAACTGGTTAAGGAAGGGTAATGGGCTAAAGAATCGATCACCTTTCTAATTATTGAATCAATTTGTGATAATCCTAAAATAGATTGAAGGGGCTAAGGGTCCCGGAAGTTAATGTCGAACGTAAGGAAAGCTTAATTGAGGTATGTATGGATATAACCTCCTCTTATTAGAAATCAAACCCCCATGGTGCCCTCTACAATTGGTGTAAGTTCCAACCTTGATGGATGTGGGAAATGACATTCCAAACGTGCTTGTGTTGTAAGACTTCATGTGCAATATGTATTTAAATACTCCCCATTATGCTATGTTGTTACTTGGTGATGTATTGAAGTTATGGAATATGTGTTAAATTGCAAAGTATGTGATAGACTCTATATGACCACGATTCATGATTTCTCCTATGTGTACTTAATATATTGAATTGAAAGGCTTGTTGACGAAGTTGATAATAATGTGAAATATGTGGAAAGAACTTGAATTATGAAATGCGGCCAAGTGCCAGGCATGAATTTACAATTGCGGCCACTAGCATTTAAGAAATTGAAATATGTGTGTGTGTTTAATAAGGAGTGAGATGATTGATAAAAAAGGGAAAATGTTTTGAGTAAGACGGCTAGCCGATCGGGCCGTGATCGGACACCGAACACATGGTGGTATTGTGCTGGGAACAGGAATTGATATTGTGGAAAACTATCTCCAAGGAAGATGACCTAGCCGATCGGGTCGTGGTCAGACTCCGTATAAGAATACGGTGGTATTGTGAATAATGAGGTGTTAATGCTAGTAATGGCCCAAGATAAAGCTACATTAATCTCACTTGAAAGCTTATGTGATTCCATATTTGATGTTGTGGTGTTGTCTCAGTTCTCATTGACTTCTTGATTACTTCTTCCTGTATTATTGATCTTTCTAATGAAATGGTGTTTAGCTATACATACTAGTACTATTTGACAGAACTAACGTCCCTTTTGCCGGGGGCGCTACATCTTTGAATGGATATAGGTGGTTCTATCGCAGATAGTGTCGACCGCAGATAGCAGTGCGCTCTCCTCACAGCAGTCTTGGTGAGCCCCATTTCTTCAAGGGGTCATGTAGTTCTTCTTTTGTATAAGTTACCACATTTTGAGGTATAGCCGGGGCTTTGTTGCCGGCATTGTCATAATTGTTTTTTGTATCATTACAGGCTCCATAAACGTTTGTGTGGGTTATGTATGGGTATCGGATGGGTCACTGGATTATGTTGTATTTTGAAACTTTTTTCTCACTAAATTGTAAACTGTATGTACTTTTGGAAACTTAACTATGGCATAATGAATATAATGAAAAATGAACTAGAAATATATATATATATATATATATATATATATATAGATCTGATCTCTTCCCTGTTTAACAAATGGTAACGCGTCCACTTTTTGGGTCATGAATGATTCAGGTAGGAAAGGTCTAATAGGCTTGCTCGGCCGAGTTCACTTGATTGAGCGCTGGTCGCGCTTCCCGAGGTATGGGCGTGATAGTTAAGAATTGTATCAACGCAAGGCTGTTTTACATTAGACTCGATGTCATGTATTTTAATATAATGAAGGTGTGTGCACAAGCAAGGAGATGCTACTCATTTGAAACAGAAGGTTCTATAAGAAATTCGTCAAGCATAGTCCTTTGTTGAGAATTTGGGGAAGCAAGTAGAAAGTATTAATCTAGGGTTATAACTTGATTCAAGGGAATCATTATAGAACTCAATTCCTTAAGAGCTTGTGTGTAAGAGAATCGTGGTAAAGAGGCTCCACGAATAATGCGTGTCGTACAAAAGTAGGTACAAGCAATGTTTGTGACTCAATGTTGTGTCAAGATCATGTTTATGTTGGCTCTTCAATATAGATGTGCTTATACGACAAGGAAACAATTTGTGATGTTCATAATGATGTACTAAGGAGGGACTTACTTGTTATCCTTCGGTTGCCGGAGTAGTGCTTTATCTGATGCCCTAGATTCCACACCCATAACATGCATGTGAACGATAGCGGCGTACCCCTGGATGACACCTCCTACACTTCTCGCTACGAGGATAAGGTCCGCTAATCTTACTCGCCCCAGTGATAAGATATTTACCACTTTTGCATACATCATAAACATCCTCTCTATCCTTCCTCCATGCCCTTATGGAGGGAGTAAAAACATCTATACCGGCTAGTGGTGCGGGTGCTGATGCCACTCTCAGCTGATGCTGGTTTCATTGTCGTTGCATGTACCCAAACCCGTATAAACTAAAATGCTCATGAGCATACTTGCGACACGACTCCAAATGTTCCCCCCGCATGATGGGCAGACCTGAATGGCTGTACCCAACCCGGGGCATTCGTTCTTCTTGTGCCCCATCTTTACAGAACTATAATATATTTCAAGAGTCATCCAACCTATCCCCTGGTGGCTCTTCTTAGAAATCGGACATTCCGGCTTTGGTACAGATAACCCTCTTTCGTTTCCTAGGTGGTTGCGCCATATAATTCGGTGGAGTGGTGACATTAAGGGGAATAAGGGCATTTCCCCTAGCAACTATAGCTTCCAATCCCTCTAATTCTTGACCCATTTACCCGAGGGACCCTTGTGCAACCTCCCCCAGATTCAATGGTGGGGTCACTCCCTCTTCACTGCCTCGAACTTGCGGCTGCTCCTCTTAAAAGGATACATGATAGGGAAATTAGTTTCCTTTCTTGAGCTCTATGGAACGATCTAGAATTTCAAAGATGGGTGACATTCCCAAATACTCAAATTGCCTCCTAATTGTAGATGTGGTGGACAACATACCGATAAGAAGGAGTCCACTAGACACGGCTCTGAGGCATCCTAGGACGCATTAAAACCTTATGCTTTGATACCAAGCTTGTCATACCCCGAACTTGGGGAGCAGGACCGGCGCTCGAGTGAGTCGCCCCAATTAAGAAAGCCTACTTATTTCCTACCATTCCAGTGAGTAATTTGAGGATAAACATAAAGAGTTTAACCAATCAAGAGAATAGCATGCACAACATCAACTTTCATTCTAACAAGAGCTCCATTTTTTATCACGAAAATATTACATGATCATAGTTAGAAGAGGAAACATACAGAAATTTCAAAAACATTTATAACTAGTTTTCTCCACTCAAAACACAACCAGTAGTATATCTACAGAGCCTCTAAATGACATGATAACAATACGGAGATGCCGGTGACAAGGCCCCGACTATACTTTAAAATAATATACAAGTGTCAATACAAGCATACGACCCTGATATATAGTAGGTCTCACTATGTCAGTTGAGAAGAGGGTACACCTATCAAGAACCCGAGCAACATGCTACGAAGCCACGTGCATCCATTAAAATGCATCTTCCCGAAAAAAAGGGACGTTAGTACATATGGAATAGTACTAGTATGTAAAGCTAAATAGCCTCTCAATAAATAGAATGCCAACATAAGGAGGAGAGAAGCATGAAAGCATCAAGAAAAACCAATAATATCTAAATGCCAAGTTAAAACATAATAAATCTTCAGACAAACATTAACATTTTTGGTTGGGAGATCATTAGCTACCGATCGTCACACCATGAACAAGGCATGAAGGTCCATCACTGCTTCAACTAAGCCGTCTCACCCCAATGTATGCGGGTGGACACGGATATCCAATATCTCGGTGCACTTGGCATGGAGTTCGATCTCCTCTCGGTCGGCTAGGCATGTCACCACGAATGAATATGGATGGACATCGTGATACAGATGAAATATAATGATAAGAAGGAGGAACCACCATGCGCACGACATGGTGTCCGTGTCACGACCCAAAATCCTAATCCGGGTCGTGATGGCGCCCAACGACGGGGTTAGGCAAGCCAACGCAATTTACACTAAGTGATACCCTTCCCATCTAATTAACCAAGTCAAAGATTACCGGTTTATAACAACTAACATGATACTAGCCTTGAGTGCAGGTAAAGTCATAAAAGATACAAGCCGAAATAAAACATACACATGCCTGTACAACCCGAACCCAAAAGATATACATATACACTACGCGTGTGTGCCAGGAACTAGTGTCACGAGTGTCATGGGCAACTACTGAATATATATAATGACTACAATATATACAGAGTCTCCGTCTGAATGAAATGGACGGAGAAATATAACAAAAGAGCTCCAGGGTGCTGCTAGGAAGTCGTCGGGAAAGCAGCTCACCGTGAAGTATGACCACGTTATCAATATCTAGCACCGACCTGATAATCAGATGCGCCAGCCTTCGGACTTGTACAGTCAAGTACAGAAAGGAAAGAAAGTGCAACATGAGTACATATTAAATAAATATGTACCCAGTGAGTATCCCGCCTAAACTCGAAGAAGTAGTGACGAGAGGTCGACTCGATACTCACAAAGGTCCAGCAGTGATAACATATGATAGAATATGATGAAATACAGTAGGCATGTCAGGGAAATAAGCAACAAGTATATATATATCAAAAGCAAAAAAAGAATCCAAACAATTTCTGAACGAAACAATAAAGCATTTTCAAGGTAAGACCACCGAACGAAACAAAATTACAGATTCTTAGATCAGCTGTGGCGTACGGCCTGCTCCCATAAGGTACCTTCTACACTTGCCATGGCGTACGGCCCGATCCCATATTCATTTTAATTTCTTTTCAACACTGCCGTGGCGTACAACCCGATCCCATATATTTCAATTACTTTCCAATTCCGCCGTGGCGTACAGCCCGCTCCCATATGTTTCACAATTCTTTTCAATTCTGCCGTGGCGTACGACCCGCTCCCATATATTTATATTTCACAATTTCTTTTCGATTCCGCCGTGGCGTACGACCCGCTCATATATATCACAATTTCTTTTCAATTCCGCCATGGCGTACGACCCGATCCCATATATTTCACAATTTCTTTTCAATTCCGCTGTGGCGTACGACCCACTCCCATATATTTCAAAATTTCTTTTCAATTCCGCCGTGGCGTACGACCCGCTCCTATATATATTTATTTCAATAAAGCCTCAGAAGAATAACATGATGCAAAACATAATTTCATAGTACATATGGCGTTACAATAAATTATATGAAGCATTACAAGGAAAACAAACCAGGCATTACAAAAAAAAGCATATAAGGCGTTACGAGAAAAGCATACAAGGCATGATGTGGGCCTAACTACCCGGACATAACAACAACAGCCGCTACGTACGTACTCTCGTAACTCGGCGCGTACGTAGCCCCCAAACAATTTACACATAGCATATACATCACATATGGGGACAATTCCCTCTTACAAGGTTAGAAAGGAGACTCACCTCGTGACGAATCTACCCCTCGGACCACAATTTGCACCCGAAACTCCGAACTCTATACCCAAGGACTCGCAACTAGTCAAAAGGTATACAATAACATCAATGCATGCACAATGTGATAAATTATGCTAGCTATTCAATAGAATCGCCATTCTTGAAGAATTCCCAATTTCCAAACCCGATCTCTCATGATCAAATTTCGAAAATTCTCGAAGGGATCACTCACCCATAGCCTAAGGATCACTAAGGTGCGATTTCTACTTGAATTCATGGCCTAAAATGGAAAATCACGAAATCCTCAAGAACCCTAAAATTACTACCTAAATCTATGGTTTTTAGATGATTTAGTAGTGAATTTAACTAAGAATTAATGTTTGAAACTAGTAAAACTATGGAATTTACTTACCTCAATAACAGTGGTGGAAGGTCCCTTGAAGAGCTCTCTAAAAACTTGAGGAGGAAGATGAAAATGGAGGAAAAATGCTAAGTCCCGTATTTTTATAAAACTGCCCAGGGATTTCTTAACTGTGATCGCGAAGGCCAACTAGCCAGACCTCTACGATCGCGGAAGAGGTCCTGCGATCGCGAAGGCCAACTGGCCAGACCTCTGCGATCGCGGCTGGGGTCCTGCGATCGCGAAGAACAAGTTCACCCGGCCCAGACGCGACTCTATGCGGTCGCGATAAAAGGCTGCAATCGCGAAGGTGTGGAACCCATACCTCTGCGATCGCGAAGGGGAAGCTGCGATCGCAGAGAACAATCAACAGCCCAGCAAAATCCTTCTCCGCGATCGCAACCCACCTTCTACGATCGTAGAGAAGGAAACCAGATAACAAAAATTCTAGTTTTTCTAACTTAGCTCCTGGGGGTCTAAAACACACCCGAGCCCATCGGGACCCCGTCCAAAAGCACCGGCAAGTCTGTATTCATGATACGGACTCGCTCGAACTTCCGGAACATGAAGAACAACAATGAAACTCAAAATTCAACCCCAAAACAAAATTGAATCAACTTAAGAACTTAAGAAATTCTAGAATTCACTTCAATACGCTGAACCGCCCTAACCTACTCGGAATGACTTCAAATTTTGCAGACAAGTTATAAATGATATGACAGAACTATTCCCGGTCTCGGAATTTCATTCGCACCTCGGGAACATAAAATCACCTTTCAAGCCAAATTTCAAATTTTTAAAAAACCTCAAAACATCATTAACTCAATTTTTTTCTCATTTTGATCCTAAACCAATCAATTCAAGTCCGTTTCTTACCAAATTTTGCAGATAACTTATATTACACATATTGAACCTGTTCCGAGTGCTAGAATCATAATACGGTCCCGGAAACACAGGTTTCACATCAAGGTTCATTTTCATATGCCTTTAATATTTTTATAAAATAATTTTCTTTAAAATTTCATTTCTCGGACTTGGGTCTTCGGAATTTTATTCCGGGCATACGCCCAAGTCCCATATTTTCCTATGGACCTTCCGGGACCGTCGAATCACGGATCCGGGTCCGTTTACCAAAAATGTTGACATCAATAATAGCAACTGGCTCCTCCTCGAAGCCTAACTTCTCATCTAACTGAATAGTGCTGAAATCAATCACGTGAGAGAAATCGGCATGATATCTTCGAAGCATGGATACATGAAATACCGGATGAACTCTCGATAAGGCGGGAGGTAAAGCGAGCTCATAAGCAACCTCCCCGACTCGCCTCAACACCTCGAAAGGGCCTATAAACCTGGGGCTCAGCTTGCCCCTCTTCTCGAATCTCATAACGCCCTTCATCGGCGAAATCTTCAACATAACATTATCTCCCTCCATAAATGCTACATCACGCGCCCGCTGATCCGCGTAACTCTTCTGCCTGAAGTGAGCTGTACGGAGCCTTTCCTGAATAATCTTCACCTTTTCCAAGGCATCTCTCACCATGTCGGTATGATTTAGCTTGGCCTCGCCAGGCTCAAACCACCCAATCGGAGAACAACATCGCCGACCATATAAAGCCTCGAATGGAGCCATCTCGATGCTCGACTGATAATTGTTATTGTATGCAAACTCTGCCAAAGGCAAGAATTGGTCCCAATGACCGCCAAAATCAATCGCACAAGCCCTGAGCATATCCTCCAAAATCTGAACTGTACGCTCCGACTGACCATCAGTCTGAGGGTGAAATGTTGAGCTGAGATCTATCTGAGTGCCCATCTCACTGTGCAATGCTCTCCAGAAGTGCGAGGTGAACTGAGGATTCGATATGATATAATGGACACCGGCACACCGTGCAACCGAACTATCTCCCGAACGTAAATCTGGGCCAGCCTCTCCGTAGTATAAGTAGTAGCCACAGGAATGAAATGCGCTGATTTGGTCAATCTATCCACAATGACCCAAACCACGTCAACCTTCTGCAAGGTCCGAGGCAACCCAACCACAAAGTCCATGGTGATGCGCTCCCATTTCCACTCAGGAATGTGCATCTACTGAAACAGGCCTCCTGGCCTTTGGTGCTCGTACTTGACCTGCTGATAATTGAGACACCTAGCCACAAACTGCACTATATCTCTCTTCATCCGCCTCCACCAGTAGTGCTGCTTCAAATCACGGTACATCTTTATCGCACCTGGATGAACAAAATACCGAGAACTGTGGGCCTCCTCCAAAATTTTCTTCCTCAAGCCATCAATATTAGGAACACATAACCGGCCCTGGAGCTTCAAGACACCATCCTCGCCTAAAGTAACCTCCTTGGCCCTGCCTTGGACCACTGCATCCCGAAGCTCTGCAAGGCATGGATCATCAAACTGTCGAGCCTTAATCTCCCCGACAATGAAGACTGAGCAACTACATGAGCCATAACTCGACGAGGCTCTGAAAGGTCCAATCTCACAAGGCGATTTGCCAAGGACTGGAAGTCCAAGGCTAAAGGTCTCTCCTCAGCTGCAATGTATGCCAAGCTACCCATACTCGCTGCCCTCCTGCTCAAAGCATCTGCTACTACATTCGCCTTTCCCGGGTGATATAAAATAGTGAGATCATAATCTTTTAACAACTCAAGCCATCTTCACTGCCTCAAGTTAAGGTCCCTCTACTTAAGCAAGTATTGGAGGCTGAGGTGGTCAGTATAGAGCTCACAAGATACACCATATAGATAATGCCGCCATATCTTCAAAGCATAAACAATCGCCGCCAACTCCAAATTGTGCACAAGGTAATTATTTTCATGAACCTTCAGCTGTCGCGAAGCATAAGCGATAACCTTTCCATCCTGCATCAGCACACACCCCAACTCGACGCGTGAAGCGTCGCAATACACGGTATACATCCCAGAACCAGAAGGCAATGACAGAATTGGTGCTGAGGTCAAAGCTGCCTTGAGATTTTGAAAGCTCGCCTCACACTCATCGGACAACCGATACAGGGCGTTCTTCTGAGTCAATCTGGTCAGTGGGGCTGCAATAGAGGAGAACCCCTCCACGAACCGGCAATAATAGCCTGCTAGGCCCAAGAAACTCTTGATCTCTGTAGCTGAAGTAGGACGCGACCAACTCCGAACCGCCTCAATCTTCTGAGGATCAACCTTGATACCTTCTCCGGATACCACATGCCCCAAAAATGCTACAGAATCTAACCAGAACTCACACTTGGAGAACTTAGCATACAAATTCTGTTCCCGCAAGGTCTGGAGCACAACTCTCAAGTGCTGCTCATCCTCACCCAGGCTCCGTGCATAAATCAAGATGTCATCAATGAAGACGATGACAAAGGAATCAATATACGGCATGAATACCCTATTCATCAAGTCCATGAATGCTGTTGGGGCATTAGTCAAACCAAAGGACATCACCAAGAACTCATAATGGCCATATCTGGTACCAAATGCAGTCTTCGGAACATCTGAAGCCCGGATCCGCAGCTGATGATAATCCGATCTCAAGTCAACCTTAGAAAACACACGAGCACCCTGTAACTGATCAAACAAATCATCGATGCGCGACAGAGGATACTTATTCTTAATGATTACTTTATTTAGCTGGTGATAGTCAATGCACATCCGCATAGAACTATCTTTCTTCTTCACAAATAAGACTGGTGCACCCCACGGCGACACACTCGGCCTGATGAACCCCTTGGCCAATAACTCCTCAAGCTGCTCCTTCAACTCTTTCAGCTCCGTAGGAGCCATACGATAAGGGGGAATGGAAATAGGCTGGGTATCTGGAGCCACATCAATACAGAATTCAATATCTCGATCTGGAGGCATGTCTGGAAGATTCGAAGGGAACACATCCGGAAACTCTCGAACAACAGGTACTGAATCAATGATAGGAGACTCGGCGGCGGTGTCCTGCACATAAGCAAGGTAAGCCAAACAACCCTTCTCGACTATATGCTGAGCCTTTATGAAGGAAATAACCCGGCTGGAGGCACTAGCTGAAGAACCCTTCCATTCTAGTCTAGGTGACTCAGGCATGGCTAAAGTGACTGTCTTGGCTTGGCAATCTAACACAGCATGATAAGGAGATAGCCAATCCATGCCTAGGATAACCTCAAAATCAATCATGTCCAGCAATAAAAGATCTGCTCTGTGATCGAAACCGTAGAAAGTGACCACACAAGACCGGTAGACTCCGTCTACCTCCACCGAATCACCCACAGGAGTCGACACATATAAAGGAGAACACAAGGGCTTATGAGGGATACCTAGAAAATGAGCAAATAGTATGGATACATATGAATACATGGATCTTGGATCAAATAGTACCGAAGCCTCCCTACCACATACTGAGATAATACTTGTGATCACGACGTCTGAGGCCACTGCATCTGATCTGGCTGGAATGGCAATATATCTGGCTGAGGCTCCTGAAGACTGAACTCCCCCAGAGTGTACAGGAACTAACTGACCTCCTCCTGACTGGCCTCCCCCTCTAGGACGACCCCTGCCGACCTGTCCTCCACCTCGAGGCGGCCGGACTGTTGGTGCTGAACTCCTAGGCGGATAACTCTGCTGCACTGCCTTGCCCCGATACTTGGAACAAAACCTCCACGTATGACCCGACTCCCCATACTCGAAACAACCTCCTGGTGCTACAGCCCGCTGCCCGAAAGAGGAAGAACCCTGAATAGCTGGAGGGCGGTGTAAACCCTCTGGTAAGGCACTGAAATAGGAACTAGAGGATCTCTGATGACTGGAATAACTGCTGGGTGCACCCTGGGTGGCTGGGGGACGATAGGAATGCTCTGGCATAACGCCGAACTGAGGCCTCGCTGAAATACCCCTGGGAGGTAGTGAAGGTGCTGAATAAGAGGGCCTACTGAACTGGTCACCTCCGAACTGACCTCTACCCCTAGCTGGAGCACCCCTGAGGTCACCTGTGAACCTGGCCCTCTTGTCCTGCTGACCTGGCTGACCCTGCTCTCTGCTCCTCATATGGTAACCCTCAATCCGTCGAGCTATCTCGACTACAAGCGGGTATGGGGTACCCATCTCTACCTCTCTGGCCATAGAGGCCCTAATACCTGGATGCAGGCCTGCCACAAACCGCCGCACCCTCTCGGCATCAGTAGGAAATATCATAAGGTCATGGCAAGACAACTCGGAGAATCTAGCCTCGTAATCAGTCACTTACATATGCCCCTGCTCTAGTCGCTCAAACTGACCCCGTAGCTCCTCCATCTCAGAAGGTGGAATGTATCTGTCTAGAAATAACTGAGCGAACTGATCCCAGGTGACAGGAGGAGAATCTGCTGGCTTGTTAAGAATATATGACTGCCACCAGAGCTCTGCCCTCCAACTGAAATGTGGTGAAATCCACTTCATGGGATTCCAAAATCCTCATGTTGTGCAGTCTGTCCCTGCACCTATCAATAAAATCCTGGGCATCCTCTCCACGCTCACCCCCGAAGATTGGAGGGCGAAGTCGGGTCCATCTATCCAACATCTTATGCTGGTCACCCTCTGCAACTGGCCTGGGCTCTGGGCTGCTACTACGGGCTGAACCCCTCCCACGGGCAGTGTGCCCGGGGTATGACGTGCTGTTGCTGCCTGACCTGTGGCCTGAGCGGTAGGAGTCTGGACTCCCCCTCCCATCTGAGAAGCAGCAGGGTCGGCTGGAAATAAACCAGCCTGAGACATAGTGTCCATGAATCTCAGCATACGGCCCATGACCTCCTGGAAGCCTGGCCCCGTCATGAAATCCACTGGAGCAGGTGCTACTGGAGGCACCTCATCCTGCTCCTCCATAATAGGGTCCTCTGGTTGTGCCACTGGTGTAGCTTTGAGACGTCCTCGTCCCCTGCCTCTACCCCGACCTTGGGTAGCCGGGGTAGCGGCCTCCTCCGGACCAAGAACATTGGATGCATGCGTCCTCACCATCTATGAGAGAATAGAAAAATAAGTTTGAGTACACCATAGATTGCACGACATGATATGAATAAATTGAAGTTTCCTAACACCCCATAGCCTCCCGAAGATAAGTACAGACGTCTCCGTACCGATCCGCAAGACTCTACTGGGTCTACCCGTCACTCGTGAGACTTACGTGAACCTATTGCTCTGATACCACGTTGTCACGACCCAGAATCCTAATCCGGGTCGTGATGGTGCCCAACGACGGGGTTAGGCAAGCCAACACAATTTACACTAAGTGATACCCTTCCCATCTAATTAACCAAGTCAAAGATTACCAGTTTATAACAACTAACATGATACTAGCCTTGAGTGCAGGTAAAGTCATAATAGATACAAGCCGAAATAAAACATACACATGCTTGTACAACCCGAACCCAAAAGATATACATATACACTACGCGTGTGTGCCAGGAACTAGTGTCACGAGTGTCATGGGCAACTACTGAATATACAATGACTACAATATATACAGAGTCTCCGTCTGAATGAAATGAGCGGAGAAATGTAACAAAAGAGCTTCAGGGTGCTGCTAGGAAGTCGCCGAGAAAGCAGCTCACCGAGAAGTATGACCACGGTATCAATATCTAGCGCCGGCCTGATAGTCAGACGTGCCAGCCTCCGGACCTGTACAGTCAAGTACAGAAAAGAAAAGAAAGTGCAGCATGAGTACATATTAAATAAATATGTGCCCAGTGAGTATCCCGCCTAAAGTCGAAGAAGTAGTGACGAGAGGTCGACTCGATACTCACTAAGGTCCAACAGTGATAACATATGATAGAATATGATGAAATACAGTAGGCATGTCAGGGAAATAAGCAACAAGTATATATATATCAAAAGCAGAAAAAAAATCCAAACAATTTCTGAACTAAACAATAAAGCATTTTCAAGGTAAGACCACCGAACGAAATAAAATTACAGATTCATAGATCCGCCGTGGCGTACGGCCCGCTCCCATAAGGTACCTTCTACACTCGCCGTGGCGTACAACCCGATCCCATATTAATTTCAATTTCTTTTCAACACTGCCGTGGCGTACGACCCGATCCCATATATTTCAATTACTTTCCAATTCCGTCGTGGCGTACGACTCGCTCCCATATGTTTCACAATTCTTTTTAATTCTGCTGTGGCGTACAGCCCGCTTCCATATATTTATATTTCACAATTTCTTTTCAATTCTGCCGTGGCGTACGGCCCGCTCCTATATATTTCACAATTTCTTTTCAATTCCGCCGTGGCGTACGGTCCGATCCCATATATTTCATAATTTCTTTTCAATTCTGCCGTGGCGTACGGCCCGCTCCTATATATTTCACAATTTCTTTTCAATTCCGCCGTGGCGTACGGTCCGATCCCATATATTTCATAATTTCTTTTCAATTCTGCCGTGGCGTACGGCCCGCTCCCATATATTTCCCAATTTCTTTTCAATTCCGCCATGGCATACGGCTCGCTCCCAGATATATTTATTTCAATAAAGCCTCAGAAGAATAACATGATGCAAAACATAATTTCATAGTACATATGGCGTTACAATAAATTATATGAAGCATTACAAGGAAAACATATCAGGCATTACAAGAAAAGACATATAAGGCGTTACGAGAAAAGCATACAAGGCATGATGTGGGCCTAACTACCCGGACATAACAACAATAGCCGCTACGTACGGACTCTCATCACTCGGCGCGTACGTAGCCCCCAAACAATTTACACATAGCATATACATCACCTATGGGGACAATTCCCTCTTACAAGGTTAGAAAGGAGACTCACCTCGTGACAAATCTACCCCTCGGACCACAATTTGCGCCCAAAACTCCGAACTCTATACTCGAGGAATCACAACTAGTCAAAAGGTATACAATAACATCAATGCATGCACAATGTGATAAATTATCCTAGTTATTCAATAGAATCGCCATTCTTGAAGAATTCCTAATTTCCAACCCCGGTCTCTCATGATCAAATTCCGAAACTTTTCGAAGGGATCACTCACCCATAGCCTAAGGATCACTAAGGTGCGATTTCTACTTGAATTCATGGCCTAAAATGGAAAATCACGAAATCCTCAAGAACCCTAAAATTACTACCTAATTCTATGGTTTTTAGATGATTTAGTAGTGAATTTAACTAAGCATTAATGTTTGAAACTAGTAAAACTATGGAATTTACTTACCTCAATAACAGTGGTGGAAGGTCCCTTGAAGAGCTCTCTAAAAACTTGAGGAGGAAGATGAAAATGGAGGAAAAATGCTAAGTCCCGTATTTTTATAAAACTGCCCAGGGATTTCTTAACTGCGATCGCGAAGGCCAACTAGCCAGACCTCTACGATCGCGGCAGAGGTCCTGCGATCGCGAAGGCCAACTGGCCAGACCTCTGCGATCGCTGCTGGGGTCCTGCGATCGCGAAGAACAAGTTCACCCGGCCCAGACGCGACTCTATGCGGTCGCGATAAAAGGCTGCAATCGCGAAGGTGTGGAACCCAGACCTCTGTGATAGCGAAGGGGAAGCTGCGATCGCAGAGAACAATCAACAGCCCAGCAAAATCCTTCTCCGCGATCGCAACCCACCTTCTACGATCGCAGAGAAGGAAACCAGATAACAAAAATTCTAGTTTTTCTAACTTAGCTCCCGGGGGTCTAAAGCACACCCGAGCCCATCGGGACCCCGTCCAAAAGCACCGGCAAGTCTGTATTCATGATACGGACTCGCTCGAACTTCCGGAACATGAAGAACAACAATGAAACTCAAAATTCAACCCCAAAACCAAATTGAATCAACTTAAGAACTTAAGAAATTCTAGAATTCACTTCAATACGCTGAACCGGCCTAACCTACTCGGAATGACTTCAAATTTTGCAGACAAGTTATAAATGACATGACGGAACTATTCCCGGTCTCGGAATTTCATTCGCACCTCGGGAACATAAAATCACCTTTCAAGCCAAATTTCAAATTTTTTAAAAACCTCAAAACTTCATTAACTCAATTTTTTTCTCATTTTGATCCGAAACCAATCAATTCAAGTCCGTTTCTTACCAAATTTCGCAGATAACTTATATTACACATATTGAACCTGTTCCGAGTGCTAGAATCATAATACGGTCCCGGCAACACAGGTTTCACATCAAGGTTCATTTTCATAAGCCTTTAATATTTTTATAAAATAATTTTCTTTAAAATTTCATTTCTCGGACTTGGGTCTTCGGAATTTGATTCCGGGCATACGCCCAAGTCCCATATTTTCCTACGGACCTTCCGGGACCGTCGAATCACGGATCTGGGTCCGTTTACCAAAAATGTTGACCAAAGTCAACTTTATTCAATTAATTTATCAAAAATTTAACTCTCAATCATGTTTTCACATAAAGTCTTCCCGGATACGCGCCTGGGCTGCACACGCATATCGAGGTGAGATTAATGGAGGCTCTCGAGGCCTCGGAATATAGTCAAAATTAGATGCACATAAGATGACCCCTTTTTGGGTCATTACAGTCCGATCACCACCCGACCATCTAAGTCATCTCCCCTTAGTGTTGTGTGGGTCAACATGGTGATATGAATAGCTGCTAGCAACAAACTCATCCCAATTAAGGGGAATAATCTCTTCATAGTATGAAGAAATTTATTTCTCTCAATCGTTTCCTACATCGGCACATGTTGTTTCGGGTGTGGCGTTTAAAACCCACCCTTCCTTGGTGCGCTAATGATACTCCCGAAAACATTTTTTATATATATAAGGGAAATAGAAATACCAATGTTGTCACACCTCAACCTCGGGGAGCGCGACTGGCGTTCAACCGAGTGAACCCGGTCGAGCAAGCCTATTAAACCCCTCCTACCCGACTCATTCATAATCCGAAAAGGGGACGCATCACCATTACTTAAACATAATGGACGTCATTTATAAAAGTATATAAACGATGCTAGTTCAATTTTCCTCATATATATTATGCCATAGTTAAGTTTCCAAAAGTACATACAATTTACAATTTAGTGGAAAAGAGTTTGAAAAATACAACTTGATCTAATGACCACCTCGACACCCATACATGATCCCCATAAACATATACGGAGCCTCTAAAGATAAAAAAGACCAACATGATAACGACGACAATAAGGCCCCGGCTATACCTCTAAATGTAGCAACTAATACAAAAAAGAACTACATGACCCCGGGATGAAATGGGGCTCACCAAGATTGTTGTGAGGAGTGTGAGGGAGAGCACCACTATCCGCGATCGGCGCTATCTACGATGGAACCACCTACATCCATTTAAAGATGTAGTGCCTCCGGCAAAAGGGACATTAGTACTGTCAAATAGTACTAGTATGTAAGGCAAACACCATTTTTAGTAGGATGGACAATGAAATAAAAAGAAGGTAGTCCTAACAATCAATAAATACTTCACAAACATACAAGGAAACACCAAGTAAGGATCACATAGTTTCTGATTCAATCTTTCCATCAATTTATGTTAATAATCTTTAGTGCCAAGCGCCACAAATCATAATGCCACCGTGCTTTTATACGAAGTCCGGTCTCGGCCCGACCGGCTAAGCATCCAAAGTGATACTTATCCATATCCACAATTTAAATCAATAATTCTAACATAAATGCCACCATGTGTAAAACACGGCGTCCGATCTCGGCCCGATCAGCTAAGCCATCTCACTTGGGACATAACCTCTTTCAATTATTCATTCGATTCACATTTCTTTCCATCTTTCATTACATGGCACAAACAACCCCATTTATTAAGTAGTTCTTGGCACTTTGAAGCTTTTTCTTTTTCAATTCAAACCTTTCCTCCTTTTTACAAATTCAAATAACAGTGTAAATCATATCCATAAGTCTTATTAGGTAAGACATTGCACACAGAGGACATGGTAACATCTAGAACAATCACGGAACATAAATCTTTCAACATAACACATTAAAGCAATCAATTCTTACATGATCAAGTAATGGACTCACACCAAATATTCGGGCACCAAGGATTCGATTCTAAGAAGAATAGAGTTAGCCATACATACCTTAATTGAGTCTTTCCCTAAAGCCTACGACAAGTTCCAGAACCTTTTAGCACCTTCAATCTATTTAACAATGTAGCACAATTTAAACCGTAATTAGAAATTCGATCATAGCCCTATCTCATTTGAGCATTATATCTAACATTGCGAGTTTGCTAAGGTCCCATGGCCCCTTTTTAGAGGAGGATTACCCCGAACCATTCTCCATTCTTTCCTACATTTGTTTTTACATTCCCTCACATATTTTAGGATCACATGCATGCAAGGTACCCACCCTTATCCCCATAAATTACCTCACTAATGGCCCATTTTAGCTACAATATGGAATTTAGAGCTTGGGTGAGAGAAGCTTACCTCTTGGAAGGAAGACCTAGGTGCCTTGCTTGTTAATCTTCAAGATGTTTAGGCAAGGATTTGATGAACAACTGATGAAGACCCCCTTCCCCTCTCTTTGACCCTTCTCTCTCACTCTAATTATCCGAGAAATATGCTGAAAATGGCCTAGAGGGGTGTTTTAATGGAATGAGGGTCGGGTTTTATATTAATAAAATGGGTGCCCCGACACAGGTTTGTGGTCACATATACGACCGCATAATCAAAGTGGCCGCAGAAATAGCCTCTAGGAAGTTAAATTTTCTGACCGTGTTGTAATGACCCGGCTTGTCATTTTAAGAATTTATGCTCCGTTCAGTGACTTAAGGTCTTGAGTAGCTTCGCCATATGTATTACGACTCGCGTGTGTGGTCAAGTTCAATTTTCGGAAGATTCATAATTTAAATTAAAGAAAAATTCTCACTTCGAAGCTTAAATAGAAAGAGTTGACCAGAGATTTGACTTTTGAGAAAATGACCTCAAAATGGAGGTTCCATGATGTCAATAGCTTCGTACGATGCTTTCGGACTTAGGCGTATGTTCGGATTTGGATTTGTTAGTCCGTAGAACAATTCGGCAAATTTTGGAGAAAATTAAAAAGTTGACGCGTTATAATAATATTATTTTATGTGCGGACGAGGTCGATTAATATGATGGATACCAATTGAGTATTATAATAAGTGTACGAAGAATATTATAAGATATATGGGGTCTAAGGAAAGTTCTAAGTCCAAGCCAAGTTGGAAAAATTGCATAATAGACTACAATTCCAAGAGAATGCGCACAAGACCCTACTTTGGACGAGCATAGCTCTCAATATATGAAGAATTATATGGTGTATAACATATCAAATTAAATCTCTTTGAGGATAGTTTCCAAAGCTTCAAACCGTTTGTCATTCAGACATTCCTACATAAAGTTATGATCAAATTACCAAAAGCTGGAAAATGCGTTCATGTGGGAGTGATTATGCGATCGCATATCAAGTATGCGGTCCGCATACTTGATATGCGACCGCAAAAATGGTCGCAGAGTGATCCAGGACTGCCCAGTTTTGGGCACCGAGTTATGCTATGCATATGCAGTCCGCATACCCATTCTGCGACCGCAGACCTTGTTTCGGAGGCTTAACTTCCTATTTTCATAACCCGACCCCATTTTGATAAATAGGCTTTGGGGTTTATTTTAGGGTGATTCTCTGAGCATTCTAGAGAGAGATGAGAGCATTTTAGAGAGATAAGGAGGAAACCCAACATTCAAGACATCCAATCTTGCATCAATCTTCAAGAATCAAGGAACCCAATCACAAAATCTTCATCTATGAGGTAAGGATTCCATACCCTAATCCTTAATTTCGATTTTTTTGTAAAGATGGGGGATTAGGAGAATGATTCTTGGGTGTGAAAGTATTAGTTATACATGCTTGTAACAATAGGGTTGTGGGAAGATTGTTGAATTTAAATAGGTAAAGATTGGGTTGAAAATGGTAGAAATCTTCAAAACTTTAATTTAGGAATTGCAAGGTCATCCAATGTCGGAATTTGATAGTTTTTGTATGGTTGAGCTCGTATCAGAACGGGTGTTCGGATTTCGTGAGTTTTTCTGGTATTCGAAACATGGGTCCCGCCGTCGATTTTAAAATGAATTTCAGATTTTAATCCAGAATATTAGTAATTTTATATGGAATTAATTCCTATGATTCGTATTGAGTATATTGAATTGGTTGTGATTAGATTTGAAGCTTTAGGACATGAATTTGCGAGGCGAAGTTTTATTGGAATCTTGAATTTGGTTGCGAAACGAGGTAAGTATCTTGCCTAACTTTGTGTGGGGGAACTCCCCCTTAGGGTTGAGTCTTCTTTGTTGACTGTAGTCCGTGTATGCGAGGTGACGAGTGTGTACTCGGACTTATTTGCTAATAGATTGACCTTTTAGGATTCGTAGGTCCTTATGTTACCTGTGTATGAGTTGTAATTGTTATAATTGAATCCTTGGTTGTTTACTTCATCCTTTCCTGCTTAAATTAGAATTACTTGCTTTTGGATTCCTTCGTTGGCTATTTGATCTTAATTGACTTAACTGAATATTTTATTGCTCTCACCTCCATGCTATATTTGCTTTCTAAAACTGCTCAATTGACTATATTAGTGTTATCTAGCTTTATAGTTGTTTAGTCGTAGTTAGAACAGTCGTTTCGTTAGAGTCAAGCATGCCCGTGAGTCTTACATTGTGATCTATATGACTTTTTCTCTTATGTGCTACTTGGGTCTAATTGATGAATAATTATGTTGCTGATGTTTTCTTGATGTTTCCTATTATTGGGCTTCCGTTTGAGCGGAGTTTTATTCCGTAAAGTTAATTGCTTAGGCGAGATTGGTTATAGCTATTTTTCTCTTGCCGGGATGGTAGTGTTTTTCATTGTTGACTCCCTTGCCGGGATGGTATTTTTTCTATTATTGCTTTGCTGTTATGGTATTGGTTGCATTGTTGATTCCCTTGCTGGGACATTGTGATTTATGGTTCCTATAGTTGATGTGTTTCGTCAATTTATTGTGTATTTATTTATCTATGCACAAGGGGACATTCCGTGCCGAGTGATCGTGAGGTTATCGCACGAGGGGACATGCCGTTCCGATTGCTTATTATTTATCGCACGAGGGGACATGCCGTGCCGATTGCTTATAATTTATCGCACGAGGGGACATGCCGTGCCGATTGTTTATTATTTATCGCACGAGGGGACATGCCGTGCCGATTGTTTATTATTTATCGCACGAGGGGACATGCCGTGATGAATGTTTATTATTTATTGCACGAGGGGACATTCCGTGCCAAGTGATTTTTTTTACTTTAGCATGAGGGGGCATGCAGTGCACTTGTCTTTGCATTATACTTTTTCGTGTTCTTGTTTGATATCTACCGCATTTGTTTAAGAGTTAATATTCCGTTGTTTAAATTCGGATATTCGCATTGATCCCTTACTACATTTATTGACAAGAGAAGTTTGAGCACGGACTGAGTTCCGAGAGATTTACCTTGAGGAGATTATGATTACGAGATTTTTCTGAAAAGGTATTATTGAAAAGTAATGGTTTTCGAAAGGATTATATCTGAAGAATTTTACATCGAAAGTATATTTGAAAAGCACTAGTTTTGCATAAAATGATACTTGGATGTATTTAGTTGGAAAGCATCATTGGAAACTTCGTAATTTGAAAGAAAACTATATTTTACGTAACCCTCTCTAGTACATATACTTATATATATTTTGGAGAAAGTATGTTTTCAAAGGAAATCTTTCTACATAAAAATGATTTTATTAGCAAAGCTTTTCATATGATCTGTTGTTTAAGGGTTCCCACCAATTTATGAAATTTAATGGCTAAGGCTCGATGTGAATAAATAGATGCAGAGTTGAGTTGTGGGGTTCTCTATTGCATTGTGTTTTCTTCGGGTTTGGTTTGTTTTGCTATCCATCTTCCTGTGTAATTTATGTTGTTTCGTGGTTATTTTTCTGTAATTTCCCTTCCGCATTATATTGTCAGTGTTGTAAATTATCCTGTAAATTCTTAGATAGATGTAGTGTTCGGTTACTTCTATATTCATGTTAATTATTTTTGTAGACCAGTGGTGTCTTGACTAGTCCTCGTCACTACTCCACCGAGGTTAGTCTTGATACTTACTGGGCACCGCTGTGGTGTGCTCATACTACTCTTCTGTGCATTTTTGTTTGCACAGATCCAGGTTTTGATTGTTAGTAACTGCACGGATGATTGCTGATGAGACTCAAGGTAACCTGTTGCTGCGTTCGCAGCCTTCGCAGTCACCTTCCTTGTATTATTATTCATACACTGTCATATTTATTTCCAAAACAGTTGTATTCAGAAGTCGTAGGAGATTCGTAGAGCTTATGACTTGTATTACCGGTTTTGGGAAAACATTTTAAATTCGGTCAAGGTTTTTATATCTAGATTGTTAGTGTTCCTTTACTTATTGTTGTTATTATTAACTGTTAGGCTTACCTAGTCTCTAGGACTAGGTGACATCACGATACCAAACGGAGGAAAAATTTGGTCGTGACACGTGTGTGCGACCACTATGCGGTTCACATACCTATTCTGCCGTTGCCTAATGCACCGCAAAACTTCCCTTCGCAAAAGTTCAAGGAAGATATACGATCGATATGCGACGTTCGCATAATTGGCCTCACATTTGGCCAATACATCTTTACAAATGTATTCATATCATAGCCTTTCATACTCTATCGCTTCATTAGCACTTTTAACCATTCACAACAACTTTATTTCGTTGGCTCTCTTGGCCATACCAAATGTTCTTCATTCTTGGCACGATGGGCGCATTACATAATTCACACTTTTGTTTCTTTACTTCCAAGGATCATTATCATAATTATCAATATATATAACATTCTAGAAATCATAGCTTTAAATTCATTTGTAATGAGTGCCTTAACACTTTGAATTTCTTTCAAAGAATGGAGCACAATGAGTGGCAATCAAAACACAAGTTAAAATCATAAGCGCTTAATACATCATTTATTATTGGAATACCTTTCCCAAACGGGGAGCATGATATGTATAACTTCAGCTCATGAGTATGTGAGAACTCAAACACATTGGAAATAGTTACAAAGGAGAGCATGGTGATTTACAATTGACACATGGATTCAAACCTTATGCATTAGTTACAACAACCATATTTGAATATTTTCCACAAAGGGGAAGCATCATAGAATAAGGGTAATTCGAACGTGACTCGATTACATAAGCATTTAGGCAAATCAATCTTCCGAAGTAATTTAGAACCATTGGAATAAGAGTTTGAACAAACCACATTTAGAACTTACAATGAACTCATGGATTCCGATTCTAGAAAAAATGAGTTTAGCCAACATACCTCGATGGAGCTCTTTAATGATAATAAAACTTCCCACTACTCTTAAAACTTCAATCTATATCAAAATAATTCAATTAAAGCAATATTAGCAAAAATTTCCAGGTTTTAGGTTATTTTGGAATTTTATCAAACATCTAGAGTGCATAACATTCTACTACCTCTAGTAATTGCGTTTCTTCGTCCAATAATCCCTCCTTCTCACCAACAAGAGATACTACAAAATCCTTTGTCTACTAAGTGCCTCCTTCAGTACCATAAATATCATCAATGAACCCACATCCACCAAATTTCACTAATTAACTCATTACAAAATCTTTACAACACCCAATAATCTAGGTTAAGAACTTATGGCTTCCAATCACCATCCCCTAAGTGATAATACTTATTTCTTACTTATATATTCACTAATAATCCATGCATGTAGGTTTAAGGGTGAAGGATTACCTTTTGCAGTCCAAATCATGAAAGCCAACTTTTGGGGCGTTTTGAAGAAATCAAATTCAAAACCCTATTGTAACTAGTGAATGAGAAGTGAAATAATCATTAAAACACACCTAAAAACTCACCTTAAGTGTGTATTGGAAGCCTTGCTCGTATGGGTGAGGGAAAAGCCCAAGCCGTGAAATCCTTATATTTTTCTCTCTCCTTGCTCATGTACTTTTATATTGTAGAGGACTTGGCGGCGCGCGCACAACGTGTGCTATCACTGCTCATGAAAGATTTCCTAATGCATGCTTAACGCGCGTTACAAACTAAATACACTGGTTTATTTCTTGCCAATTAAGTTTTCCGCTAGTGTGGGAGCTTGCGCTAGTGCCTAAACGCGCCGTTTTTGCCAATTTAAACCAACATTTCAAACTTTATATTTTTAATTCCTTTTGATATTTTGACACTCCCAACCACCTCAAATTTGAA
Source organism: Nicotiana undulata (assembly GCA_005239495.1). Taxonomy (NCBI): domain Eukaryota; kingdom Viridiplantae; phylum Streptophyta; class Magnoliopsida; order Solanales; family Solanaceae; genus Nicotiana; species Nicotiana undulata. Next base: position 34,573 of record ML254038.1, read on the forward strand.
TATATATATTATCATGTTCTAATCACCTCAATCTCCTTGTGTGGGTCGACACGTACTCCGAGATTGACTCTATTACCTTCTAAAACTTACATAAATAGCCCAAGTGAAATATTAAAATTTATGGGGCATTACAGTTAGAGATGTTAAAATACTATGATATCACCATACTTATCCTGGAACAACCAATGTGGTGGACAATTCCTTGGTTACAAAGGCTGAGAGTTCGGGTAGCCTTGCATATATTCTAGTTGGAGAGAGACCATTTCCTTTGGATGTTTAGGTTTTGTCTAATCGGTTTGTGAGTTCGGATATTTCAGAGCCTAGTCAGTTTCTTGCTTGTGTGGTTTCTCATTTTTATTTGTATGAGCGCATCAGAGCGAATCAGTATAATCACCCCTATTTGCTTGTACTTACGGACATAGTGCAGCATGGTGATGCCAAGGAGGTTTCTATTGGAGATGATGTGGTGTTGAGGTTGCAGGACGGATTTGTGTGCCTAATGTGGATGGGTTGTGTGAGTTGATTCTTAGCTAGCATTTGGCCATAGATTCCCAAAATTTTTTTGGAAAATCTAATTTGAGTGAAGGTTGGGTTGAAGATGAAAATATGTTGGGACATCAGTTTTCAAAAGATATTTCCCAAATTTATTTTGGAAAAACATGAAACATGACTTCTACCCATAAATTCTAAAAACTATCACAAATACCCAACAATACCATTATCAATAACATTCATTATATTATCGCAAACCATAGTGCTAAACATAAATATTTGGTACCAAATTATCATTTTTATAATGAACTACATGATACACTATAAGATGACTAATAAAATGAAGCAACATTGTTATAAAATAATAAATGGTGGGTTATTTTATAAAATACAAAAGTTTGGGCAATTTTTAATAAATGAAATAATGATATTTTGGCCAAATTAGCTATTGAGATGATTTTGGGATTTTGCCAAAATGTAGGCAAAATCTATGGCCGAACATGTGTTTTCCAAATAAAACCCAAATTTATTTTGGCAAAATCTATGTCCAAACGGGTCCTTAAAGAGTCTCATAGTTTGTGGTATTCCATTCATCCAGGTTCCGCTAAGATGCATCCGAATTTTAGGCAACACTACTAGTGGAGAAAAATGAAGAAAGAGATAGTAGAGTATGTGTCTTGGCATTTGAACTGTCAGCGAGTGAAGTACGAGCATTGGAGGCCGGCCGGACTGCTTCAGAGACTTTAGATTCTAGAGTGGAAGTGGGAGCGTATTACCATGGATTTCGTTGTCAGGCTCCCACATACTTTGAATAAATTTGACGTAGTGTGGGTTATTGCAGACTGACTGACCAAATCTGATCTATATCCATGAGATTGTTCGTCTTCATGGTGTGCTGGTCTCTATTATCCCCGGTCGAGGCACGCAATTCACCTCCAATTTATGGAGAGTTGTGCAACATCAGTTAGGTAAACTGGTCGAGTTGAGCACGCCATTTAATCCCCATATGGACGGGCAACCTGAGCGCACCATTCTTATCTTGGAGGATATGCTACGCGCCTTTGTTATGGATTTTGGGAGTTCATGGGATCAATTTATACCAATTGCAGAGTTTGCCTATAACAACAACTACAAATAAGGTATTCAAATCGTTATCCTCACCTTTCTTTTTCACTTAAGTATGTCTATATGCACGTTCGAGGACAAACGTTGGTTTTAAGAGGGGGAGAATGTAACAACCCGACTAGTCATTTTGTGTATTTGAGCCCCATTCCCCTTTTATGCTTCACACATGTGCATTTGTGGTTTTATGACTTGCGGGGTAGTTACTTTCATTTCGAGAAGCTTTTGGGTTGATTTGGACCCTTTGGTTCTTGATTTAGAAGCTTAAGTTACAGAATTGAATTTGGAGGTCCCTAGGTTGAATTGACATGTTTTGCTAAAAGTTGGCTACTTGAGGTTTATAAGTTTCCCTAAGTTTGTCTGTAGGTTGACTTTATTGATATTGGGTTCGAAATTTGGTTTTGGGACTTGGAATAAGTCTGTTTTGCTATTTGGAACTTGTCTGCAAAATTTGTTGTCATTTGGCGTTGGTTTGGTAGGATTAGACGTTCGGTTGCAATTCTAGAGGTTGTTGAGATTCCTTTTGAATTTCATGTATTTTGATGTCCGATTCGTGGTTCTAGATGTTATTTTGGTGTTTTGATCATGCTAACAAATTCATATGATGTTATTAGACTTGTGTGTATGTTTGGTATGGAGCCTTGAGGGATCGTGTGAGTTTCAGACGTGTTTCAGAATGATTTAGACTCAATTCTATGTTGCTGGTGCTTCAGTTGTCGCAATTGCAAGTACCATCTTTACAATTGGAATCATAGCAGAGGGTCTCAGGTGCCGCATTTGCGATATATTGATCACAATTGCGAAGAGAGGCCGGAACAGGGTAGTTTCACATTTGTCACTAAACGATCCCTTTTGCATAGTTTCAAATTGGAAGCATACTTCGCAAATGCAAAGTCAATGTTGCATTTGAAATATCCCTTTAGGCTGTCAGGAGCTGCAATTGCAAGTCCTTCTTTGAAATTGCGAACCCAGTTGCAATTACGACATCTGCACCTGAACAAAAGGGATGGGAAGACGGGATTTGATCTCATTTAACTCATTTTAGAACTCTGGACTTGGTAGGAGGAGATATAGAGAGGTGTATACGGTCAAACTTGGGGGAGTCCGATTTTGAGGCCTTTATGTCATTCCAAGACCGGTCTCGAGAGGCTCAAAGCAGAGTATGAAGTTCGACCCCGAAGTTCCTTCCTCGAAAGAGTATATCGAAGCTCATCACAGTCTACCTCGAAGCAGTATAAAATTGATGATCGTCATGGAAAGGCAAGAAATTTCCAAGGACACGTGGTTAGAGATGATAAGGTCTGCAAGAGACAGTACAAGTCCGTACTAAGTCGTTATACAGCTGTACCAATAACATTTCTTTGTCATAATTAGACATGTACTATGTTGGTATTCTTACTTCCTATATAAAGGGGACCCCTATCATTTTGTAATGGGCATGAATATTCACTGCAATAGAACATTCTCTGCTTTTCTCGCTTAACGTGCTCAATATTACTCTACAACTTTATTGTTCTTCATTTATTGTTCATTAGTAACTGCCAAAGACCACCCTCGAGGTCCCTGGCTTCGTGACTACACTGGTTTGACTATCATTTCTTTCTCACGTACACTTAGTATTTTTTTCACCTATCTACTAGTATTAAAATAAATCACATATTTGTAGAACCACAAAATCAATCTTGATTTTTAAAACCATTTTCAAGGTAAACAGTTTGGCGCCCACCGTGGGGCTAAAAATAATAGTGGTTGATTTGGTGCTAGTTTTCTAAAAACACAAGTTATTTTTCACACTTTTTCTTGTCCAAGAGATTGATTTCAGGTCAAAAAAATGTCTAACTCGGAAAATACACATGGAAACAATGGTCTTGAGCTCCATGGAGAGAATAGTGCAACAACCTCAGTAGCCGGTGCACCACCACAAAACCCTAGCGTAGTATCGCCGCCAATCCCTGTTGATGTAGGCTCACGCTATGCTTTACACGTAGATTTGGGTACTAATACTGATGAAAGTGTGCGTGGAGGTGACCAACATGAAGAACAAATAACTCCAGCTCGAGAAGAAAGAGAAGTTAGCCTACAAGTCATTTTTGAGATGTTACAAGCACAACAAGTGGCTATTGCTCAGCTATAGAGTCAGCAGAAAACTCTAAGCACAACAGTATCGAAAACAGCTCCTCGAGTCGAGAAAGAACCTAAAAGATCGAGTAACAATGGGTCTAGAACAGACCCCGCTATTATGAAGATGGCCGAGGACCTCACCAAAAGGATCGAGTCAGGAGAAAAGAAGAAAGAGGCCAACGAAAAAATGTGGATACCTATAACTCGAGGGTCGATTAGATCCCGAGCGCTCCTCTAATTTTGAAGGGGGTAGATTCGAAGAAGCTCGTACATAAACCATTTCCATCGAGCATGGCTCCGAATCCCATTCCGAAGAAGTTCAAGATGCCCGATATCCCAAAGTACAACGGGACCACAGATCCCAATGAGCATACTAGCACTTATACTTGTGGTATTAAAGGGAATGACTTAAAAGACGACAAAATTGAGTTTGTCTTGTTGAAGAAATTTGGAGAAACACTATCAAAGGGGGTCATGATGTAGTATCATAACCTAACCCCGAACTCGATAGATTCGTTTGCCATGTTAGTAGACTCGCTTGTGAAGGCACATGCTGGTTCCATTAAGGTTGCTACAAGAAAGTCCGATGTATTCAAAACTAAACAAAGAGAGAACGAGATGCTAAGGGAGTTCGTATCTCGCTTCCAGATGGAGCGAATGGAATTACCATCAGTCTCTGATGACTGGGCAGTGCATGCCTTCACTCAGGGCTTGAATGAACGAAGCTCGATAGCTTCGAAGCAGCTGAAGAAAAATTTGATCGAGTATCCCGTCGTAACTTGGGCGGATGTTCACAGCAGGTGTCAATCAAAGATCAGGGTCGAGGACGACCAATTGGGAGCCCCCTTGGGCTCAGTATATCCTAGCAGGGTGTTAGCTAAAGAATCAGGGAATGCAGAAAGGGAGTCGAGATCGAACAAGGAAAGATTCCAACCTTATGTCGAGGATCGAAGAAATGCCCCGAGGCGTAATATACCTCAACACGATCAAAGGTTGGATCGAGGACAAAGTTCTCGGGGACTCATGAACAAAACTGGGTTCGACAGACACACGAGGCCGATGGAGGTACCCCGATTGTATGAGTACAACTTCAATAACGATGCATCAGACATCGTATCGGCCATAGGTAAGATCAGATATACCAGGTGGCCAAAGCCCATACGGTCAGATCCTTCAAAAAGGAACTCAACTTAGTATACAAATACCATAGCACTCATGGTCATAGGACCGAGGATTGTAGACAGCTTCGAAAAGAGGTAGCCCGAGTGATCAACGAAGGGCACCTTCGAGGATCCTCAGCTACCGAGCTAATAACCAATTTTGAGAAAGAGAGGCGAACAGGAAAAACAAATAGGAGGAGCCACAACATATCATTCATATGATCATTGGAGGCGTCGACATCCCACAGGGACCCATTTTCAAACGAACAAAAGTATCCATCACTAGGGAAAAGCGAACTCGGAGTTATATACCAGAGGTCATCTTACATTCAACGAGGAGGGCATCGAGGCCTTGTCTCAGCCTCATTATGACGCACTGGTAATTTCATTTCTTTTGAATAAAGTTCAAATTAAATGTTTGCTCGTGGAGCCAGGTAGCTCGACCAACATAATCAGGTGGTGGACGGACTGCTCGATCAGATCGTACCCGCCTCTCGAGTCTTGAATGGATTCAACATGGCGAGTGATACAACGCAGGGGGAAATCATCCTCCCAGTCAACGTGGCCGGTAAAATTCAAGATACCAAGTTTCATGTCATCGAAGGTGACATGAGGTACAATGCCTTACTTGGAAGGCCGTGGATACATAACATGAGTGCAGTGCCATCAACTCTTCATCAAATGATGAAGTTTCCAACGATGGATGGCGTAAAAATGGTGTATAGGGAGAAGCATGCAGCGAAGGAGATGTTCGCGGTGCACGACATGACATCAATATCGATATCTTCCTCCTCGGAGAAGTCAAAAGACAAGCAGATAGACAGAAGCAACCACAGTCTACACCCTCGGTTGAACACGAGGGACAGGTGATCGATGAGCAGTTGATCGAGGATAACGAAGTCAACGGTCGAAGAGCTTGAACAGTCCTCAATCTGAGGTAAAACATGCATTCATCAAAAATAAGGTAACAAAATTTCTCAAAATAGGGTGAATGTGTATTGATTACAAAGACTTGAATAAAGCATTCCCTAAAGACTTATTCCCATTGCCCAAAATCGATCGCTTGATCGATGCCACGACTGGCCATAAGATCCTTACTTTACTCGATGCTTATCCCGGGTACAACCAAATTCAAATGTACCCGAAGGACCAGGAAAAGACTTTGTTCATCACAAAGTATGGAACATATTGTTGTAATGTAATGCCCTACGGGCTAAAAAAACACGAGATCCACATATCAACGCCTAGTTAATAAGATGATCAAACATCAAATAGGCAAATCTGTGGAGGTTTACATTGATGACATCCTAGTTAAGTCCCTGCGCGCAGAAGACCATTTTACCCATTTGCAGGTAACATTCAATATCCTCAGAAGGTATAACGTGAATCTCAACCCCAAGAAATGTGCCTTCGGAGTTGGTTCGGGCAAATTTTCGGGCCTTATGGCATCGAACAAGGGAATCGAGATCAACTCCGAGAAAACCAAGGCCATCGAGGACTCAAACAACGAGGTCATGAACACCGCTCTCGAGCTACTAGATTAAAAGCATGAGGCCGTACTAGTTTGAATGACCGCTCGAAGGCAAAGGATCGAAAGGTACTGCAACCAAAGAACAAACCTCCACTACTTTAGAGTCGGGGACTTAGTTCTAAGAAAAGTCACCCTCAACACTCGAAACCCGAATGAAGGGAAGCATGTGTTCGATTGAGAAGAATCGAAGCACCTTCCATCTCAAAGACCTTGGGTTTTAAAGCATGCGTTGCACTCTTTTCCCCTTATATCAGGTTTTATCCCAAACGGTTTTACTGGCGAGGTTTTTAACGAGGCAACATCTATATTCTACCTAAGGAAAACTCAACAAGTATTCAAGGCTTTTTTTCAATCAACCTCGAATACTGGGGGGAATCTCCCTATGAGGTTACTCTTTCAAAGAAATCAAGTTAAGACAAAGAGGGCCTCGATAGGAGAATGTTGTATCGGGCCAAACGGTCAAATGAACCGTCTCCGCAAGAATAGTCGAGCCCCCGATGGCAAAAACATATAAGTTTGTATCAAGTAATCGAATAAGCATCTTCACTTATCAAAACGCTCTGTGCCCTGAAGAAGTTTACTATTTTTACATGAAACGGCTCAAGGGCCAAAAGCTCTCGAACACTCGGGGACTGTCATCAACAATCAGCTTATCGAGTCATCAAAACTCGAACTCGTAAGACATCAATGAGGCAACATCGAATCTATTAGACCTCAATGGGGAAACATAGAATCTATAAGACCTCAACGAGGCATATTCAAATTTGTAAGACCTTAAAAGGGCATAACCCCGATATTAAGACCAACGCTATATATTCGAACTTGTAAGACCCCTAAAAAGGCATACCCTCGATATAAAGGACGAGTTCATCTCACCCGGGGACTAAAGGCTATGGCCGAACATAAAGACTAAGGTCATATTAAAAGGCTACGATTGAAATAACGCAGCTTGAAGACGTTCAACTTCTGCCATAAAATCTAAAGGCATGCAAACACTTTGAAAAAGTCGGTTAATCAGGCTACCCTAGTCATAAGCAAAGGAGCTTCGATAATATCAACTCCGAATAAAGAAAAGGCTTCGAAAAGATCAGCCTCCAATGTAAAGGCTTCAAAAAATCAGCCTTCGAGAGAACCTCACGAGGTACTCAATTATCATCGCATATCGACTTATAATCGAGGTTCCTGTTTGAGCTGTCGAAGAGTTGGACTAACACGAAACATGCCAAGGCATAACTAAACTTTAAAAGTCTTTAGCTAAAATAGGGGAAAATTATAGCCATATTAGAGGACGAATCGAACCAATCTACAAAGAGCCTGAGGGCCGATATGTAAGAGCCTAAGGGCCAATCTAAAAAGCCTAAGGGCCAACTTAAAAAGCCTAAGGGCCAAATTGAATATAGGCTAATGACCAATGTTTTAAAACCTAAGGGTCGGCAGCCAAAGAACTTAAAGGCCAAAGCACACTGTGCTCGAGACCTCATCTAAGTTCGGGCTCGAAATTCTCGAGCTAAAGCTTAACTCAAAGATCGAACCCTAAGAGGCCACCTATTATCGACCGTTCACTGAAATAGAAACCTAAGAGTTTTACATTCTAAGTCCAGCATATCAGACTAATCACCAACAACATCAAAATTCAAAAGCTAAGGCATAGACAAGGCATAAATTAACACGACAAAAAGATGGAATGAAGAATTCCTTTATAACGGTACAAAAAGTACAAATAGAACACTCCCACAGGGAGCCCCCCCTTTTTACAGAAATTAGAAAAGACCTAATCTATAATCGGGGACTTTGTCTTTTCCCTTCGGAGACTCTTCCTTCGTTAGCCCATCTGGGACCAACCTCCTCGTCAGCCTCTTCTTCATCATTTTCGGCTTCATCATCGGAGGAAAGGAGGAACTTGGCATCAGCCTCGTCTGCCTTAGCGTGCTCTATCTCCTCGGAGAGGTCGAAGCCCTTAACATGAATCTCCTCAAGGGTTTCTCTTCGGGATCAACATTGCACATACTTACCGACTCTTTTCTCTCGATCGGAGGCCCCTCTCAACTCTATTTGAGCATCAACAGCATCTTTCAGATAGATGGACACCTTCTTATTGGCCTTTATTTGTATCTCTTCGGCTTTGGCTGGAGCCTCTACAACTTCGGCTCTCACCTTCGAGAGATCGACTTTGAGCTTCGCTATCCTGCCTGCCTGAATCGAGTTGATTTCTCGAGCATTACGGAATTGAATCTCAAGGGAGGAAACTTTAGTCAAAGCATTATTTCTGGCTGTAACAAGGACATCCATCTGTGCCTTCAATTTGTTGCACTTAGAGTTGACTTTGTTGACTTTGCCCCGAAAGGGTTCCAGCATCTCGATCTTTCGCTGCAATTGAGACATCGAAGTGTTAACCTCTGAAGACGAGAGAGGGAGTCAATATTCGTTCAGAACTAAGGTTACTTGCTTCTCTAGCTTGTCTTCATACTCACGAGCTCAGGTCAATTCCGACCGAAGGTGTACCAATTCCTTTTCCTTCTTATTACAAAGAAGCCCCGTTCAAGGACTTACGCAACTTGGACTCACAGCGAAGCAGCTCAGTCTTAAGTTTGTCAAAGACCTACAAGAAAGAAGGTTCAATTTGAAAAAAAGAAGGAAGTATGAAGTTAGTAAGGCTATAATGCCGTAAAAAAACTCACCACAGAGCAGAGTCGCTGAGCCTCCTCAAAGGTCGAGTTTGCATCTGCTGGTTTGACCTCATCGACCCCGGTGAAGCAACCTTGGTAGGGGTCATTTTCATTTGGGACTTCTCCTAACTCGGACGACCTCTGGTTCCGAGCGTCACTTATAGTATCTTCGGAGGAAGATGAGAATAATGGTGGAGGATCTGCTATCTTGGCCACGAGAAAAACCCTCGAGGCGCTCTGATTGGGCAAAGGTGCGTCGGAACCCATTCCTTTCGGAGTATTCTCTGACGTTTGAGAACCAGCTACCAAATCAGGTAACGAAGGACCTTCGCCCCTCCTCTCTTTTGGATCCCCTCCCTCGAGGCTAGGGGCCTCGAGTCCAGCAGGATTAACAGCCTCGGAAGGCCTCCTGGTTCGGGCTGCCAACGTCGAACCATCCTCTTCGACAACATTATCATCCACATATCGACCAACGAATATAAGATCTTCGTTGATGGTGGCATTCTCCTTGAGCCTCCGGGCGGGCCCTGCTTTGCTCTGAAAATTCTCGCCCCTCGAGGACCCTTTACTTTTATTATCTTTATTTGGATTTGAAGCCAAAAGTTCTTTTTCTTCTTCCTCGAGAGGGGACAGCCTCATCTCAGAGAACTCACCGATACCTGCAACAGAGAAATTAATGTACATAAAGTAAAGTATTCCTTAATAGGGGAACTACATAACACATACCGTGGTGTTTTTCTTCCCATTTGCCCTTCGAAAAATCTCGCCACTTGCATTTGTCGTAGGTCGAAAAAGCTGCCAGTTTGTGAACCCCGTCTGCGAGATCGAGGACCGCATCTGGCATTTACGGAACCGCTGTGGGAGAGGAAAAGGAGCGATCATATGAAGTTCGGCAAAATTGAGAACAAAAGTAACAAAGTGAAACATATTACTCACGTTTGAAATTCCATTCCCCGGGGAACGACAGGAACTCCGCGGGAATAATGTCAATGGTCCTCACTCGAATAAACTGACTTATCCATCCTCGATCCCTATCCTCGTCATTACTGGAAAAGAAGGGCTTGGTGGATCGGCGTTGTAGTTTAATTAGACCTAGGAAATATAGAGGCTGATATAACCTAATAAGGTGACTAAGGGTGAATTAAAGCTCGGCCTTTTCAGCAAAAAATCTCGTCATCAGCATGATCCGCCAGAAAGACGAGGGGATCTGATCTAAAGTAACACGATACTTTTGGCATAACTCAAGCACGAGTTGGTCGAGGGGACCCAACGTAAAGGGGTACGTATACAAGCTCAGAAACCCCTTTACATAGGCCATAATATTTTCTTCTCGAGAAGGTATCTGCAATACTACTTGTTCTCCCCATGTGCACTCTTTCCTCACAGCTTCGAGGTGTCTCTCCTCGATTGACTGAATGTACCTCGATGTGTGTTCTCGATGGCCAGGGACATCAGGGGGTTTCTCTATCAGGTAATCTTTCTTCAAGGAGAAGCTATTCGAGATTAGTTCATTAAGCGCCGGCGGCGTTCCATCGGCCGGGAAGGAAGCAGAAATGGAGCTTCCCTCTTTATGATCAACGAATTTGGATGCGGTAGCCATGATGTTTTTAAAATAAGATGAGAGAGATGAAAACTCCGACGAAAGCTTTAAACTGATACGTTGGAAGAACTGGTGGAAAAAAGGTAATCTATAGAGGAAGATGGTTGCACAAAGCAATAAAGTTTTAATGAAAGGGAAATCAAGTATATATAAGAGAAGAGCGGCAACTATTCATTAATTTTGATAGCCAATCAGATCTGATGAAGCAATTATGACTTTTGGGGAAATGAACTGATGGGCCATTGCGGTCAATTCGCATCCACATCATAAGAATGACATCATCATACAACATTTTGAGGGGTCGAGAAGTCAAATCATTTTCTTACCAATCCGTTCTAAGAAAGGTATGCGATTGAAATCAAAGAAACCCGATTTTAAGGGTTTCTGCTACTCCAAGACCGAGCTTGAAGGATCTGAAATAAAGTTTGAGTTCGACCTTTGAATGAACACTTAAAGGAGGAACATTGAAGGCATTACTGCAAAGTAAGAGTGAAACAAGATGATTCTTTGTATTCAAAAAGGCATATTTACATGAGTAAATTTAAAAAGATCTCACACGGAGCCCTTACCCCAAAAGAAGAAGAAATAAAAAGAACGAAAGAAGGCCTAGTCTTCATCTTTACTGCTCTCCGAGCCGCTAGCAGAGCCCTCGTCAAAAGTGATCAGTGTTGCCGACTCTTCTTCTAAGGACTTCGCTTCATCGATCTCGGTAGAAAGATCGAAACCCCTGGCATGCACTTCCTCTAAAGCCTACCTTCGTGCTTCTAATCGAGCATGGCCAAGGGTGCGAGTCAGCTTGAGCTCGGCCTCTTCGGATACCTTCTTTGCTCGAGCATTTGCAGTAGCAGCATCATCTCGGTATGAGGATATGAGTGCATCAACTTCAAACTTGGTTGTGGATAACGCGACGACCGATTCAGCATGAAGCGCCTTATATTTGTGGCCCTCCTCTTTCGCACCCTGAAAAAGATGCTGGGCCGAGGTCAGCTTCTCTCGAAGAGTGTCCCTCTTTGAGGACATGCTGTCCATGCTCTTCTTCAGTTCGAGTATCTCAACATTTTTGGCCACAATCTCTTCCGGAAGTTGCCCCGCTAGGTCATCCTTCTGCTTGATCAGCAAAAACCAAGTCAAAGTGTTAAACACTAAGTTGTGAAAACGGAAAGCAAGCCTACGAAGGCTAAGCTACCCGTTCGATGAAGTTGGCCAGCTATTCGAACGCTTTCTCCGAGCTTGCTCGAAGGTCACTCAGTTCCTCTTCCCTTCAGGAATATAGAGTTTTGAGCTGATTCAACTCCGACATGAGCTTCCTAAGCTCCTAGTTAGAATAAGCCAGCTCAGCTCGTAACTTGGAGAAGGCCTGGTGGTAGAGCATCACGACCTGAAACAAGAATCAAAACTCAAAGCACAAATGTTGTATACAAATTACCTATTTATGGAGTTTCTCAGCCTCCTCGAGAATAAGTGAGGCATCGAGATCAGGATCCTCCTCAACACCGGAAAAATAATCTCCAAATATATCATCCTCTCCCTGAGATGCCCCCACTTCGGGAGTTCCCCTATTTTGGGTATCCCGTATTTTTCCTGGAGAAAACGACGAACCTGGTGAAGGGTCACCAATGTTAACAACCCCAATCGGTGCCTTCTCTCACCTTCGAGGAATTTTAGAGATGGGTCCCCCGAATTCTCCGACCAATTGCTCATTGGCACAAGATGTACCCTGGTTGATAATCGGCGTGGGGACTTCATATAAACCCTCCTCGAGAGTCTCCTCAACTCGAGGTGGGACCGTATCGTCAACCCCTGGCGCATCGATCTTTAGCTCGGCAATCTTCGAAGCATCGATGCTTCGTTTTTCCCTAAGTACCAGTGGACAATTTTCATCATCTTTATCTTCAGCATGAAGACTCTCAGTGGCTTCCAGAGTTAAGGCTGTCGTATCGGCCTTAGGCTTTCGAGCCTTGACTCTCTTTGGTTTCGGAGACTCCGCCGACGTCTCCTTCTTTCTCTTTTTATCTTTGGCGGGTTTATGGGTCTCCACTTCGCCAAGTGAAGGCGGCCTTATCAAAATGGCTTCTCCGAGGCCTGTATAAGCCCAAAAGATCAAGTATACCAACAAGAAATCTTTTACTAGGGAATTCAAATACAACAGGGATATCTGTATCATCATAAAAGAACATGTTCAGATAGGGAAAGAAAACATTAGTTTAACGAAACATATTCGATGTATCGACACATACGACTCATATTCCATTCCTCGGGGAATGTCATCTTCTAAGCAGGAATCTGGTTTGAGGTCCTGACTCGAACGAAGCGGCTCATCCACCCTCGATCCTTGTCTTCATCGATGATAGCAAAGAATGATTTCGAGGATCGACACAGCAATTTAATTAGGTTACCTCGATAAGGACGAGGGCTATACAGTCTAATCAGGTGGTCGACGGTGAAAGGCATCCCCTCGACCATGTTCGAAAAATATCTGATTAGATAGATGATTTTCCATAAAGAAGGATAGATCTGCCTGAGCGTCACTTGATATTGTCGACAAAAATCGAGGATCACTAGATCTATTGGTGGCGAAGAAGTGTCTACGGGACCTAAGGTAAAGGGATATGTGTATACGCTGAGAAAACCAACTTTGTGGGTAGTTATGTCTTCTTCAGATGACAGGATATCCACTCTCACCGCCTCCCCCAGCGGCAATCGTCCTTCACCTTTTTCGGTACCAGTTACCAGAATAATATACCGAGACATGGGCTCGCTACTATTTTTCCCTTAGACGAGCGTGAAGAGGAAGTGTCTTTCTCTTTTTGAGGGACTGTCTTAGATGTTTTAGCCATGACTATGGTAAAGTTTGAAAGTAAGAAGAAGAAACTGATGAAGAGATGAACACGGAAAGAGGATGAAAGTAGAAAACTGTTAATGAAGATTTTAAGATGTTGTAGAAAACAAAAGCATAAAAGGTGAAGGATTTAAGTATCTATAGGGGTCATCTAAGCGTATTGGAGGAGTTGAAAGGGCGGCTAATAGCAGTGCGTGGGCTTTTCGAGAATGGTGTTGACATGACCTCTGTATAACCTTTCTGTCACATCAATTGATGATATCACGTGGCTGACGTCATGATGGGGATATCGAAGGGCCAAGAATTCAAAATCGTTTCTTATCATTCCATTCTAAGAAATGCGGCGATTATTTGTATACGGCCAAAATTGAGGGAGTCCGATTTTGAGGCCTTTATGGCATTCCAAGCCCGGTCTCGAGAGGTTCGAAGCAGAGTCTGAAGTTCGACCCCAAAATTCCTCCCTCGAGAGAGTATATCAAATGCTCATCACAGTCTACCTCGAAGCAGTATAAAATCGATGATCATCATGGAAAGACGGGAAATTCCCAAGGACACGTGGTTGGAGCTGATAAGGTCTGCAAGAAATAGTACAAGTCCGTACTAAGCCGTTATACAGTTGTACCAATAATATTTCTTTGTCATAATTAGACATTTATTATGTTGATATTCTTCCCTCCTATATAAAGGGGTGTCGTGCCCCCTTTTCCCCTTAAGCGGAGATCGGGTTTATGACATTCTGACAACTCATTTTAAAGGAAGAGGGTTAAAAGAAGAGTCACCACCTAACGATTTTTTAAGGTGCGTTAGGGCACCTAGAGTGATTAACTCATGAGACTAGTTTGCATTACCATAGATTGGGTAAGGTCTTGAAATTATCCCAAGGGGAAGGTATTAGGCACTCCTCAGGACCCACAACTGTGGTTCCCGGCCAAATGGTTTTCGTGAATTTGTACAATAAGCAAGTAGCTAGTAATGGCTCAAATAAGAGGGGATTTAAATAAGCATTGGAGTTATTAACTTTTGAAAGAACTAATAAAACATTTTAGAGAAAGACATCCAAGGTTTGAAACAATATGGATCACATCAATGCAATACCCGATATACACTCCTCAGAGAGGGGCTACACGTGGTATTAGCACACCGATCATCATATCCATATTCTACCCTTTTCCACCCCGTGAAGGTAATTAAAGCGTGTGTTGTTCATGAACTCTATTGCGTGCTATTACCCGTCCCATACTATCAGTCCCGGAGGAGGTTAGGACTACTATCCTAAGGGAGGTACTAAACTGACCCCTAGGTTTGAAGGACAAAATTCTAAGCGACGAGCAAAACAATTAGGACTGCAAACATGGGAAAACACATAGAGGCAAATATGAAGCTCAAATATTCCTCCACAAGTTATGCACATAATTAGCATAACTCAAACACAAGTAAGGTCTTTTAACTTCAGAACCTAAGGCATGATATCTAGGCGAGAATGCAAAAGCGAGACAGTTTTATTACTGATTTTTAGAGAAAGAATTGTACCAGTTTCTGAATACTGATTTTAACTTGTTATTAGCCAAACAGTATGCATAAAGAGATCTACTTTCAGTTTTATCAAGTTTAATACCTAAGGCTTGCCTAGGCGTACCAAAAATCTGCTCCAGTTATTAGAAAATAGTTGTTAAGCAGGGGTAAGTCTGTTTTAATCTTTAACCAGGCTGAGGGATGGGTGTTAAGCGAATATGAATGCAATCCTAAAAAGGCATGGTATCTAATGAAAACACGATGCAGGATGATGCAAGACCTATACATGATGTTCTAAATACATGAGCGTTTCAACGTCAAAACTTGTTTTAGAAGGATCTATTTATTAACACATTTGATTTAAAGAATAATGCAGCAGTTTCACAGATAGACAATTCTTTGTTAGTTTGATGAGCCTAATACATGATTTTCTAGGTGTTCATATCAATGTATACAGTGATGCAAAGTATGTTCTAACACATGATTTTGGCATGAATGACATGAACATGCTGAAAACAATATCCTAAGGAACATGATTTATAATGCAAGATGGATGGTTGTTAATGATATCATTTATCCAAGAAAAGCAGGATTTCTAAGGTGATGCAATTATGGCAGATAAGAATGTTGAAGCAGTAATATTGTGACAGCCACTCCTATAAACAAGATTTCTACATGTAATGGAATGCTGAGTGCAGTAAAGCTGAGCAACATGATATGTATGGCTTGCTTACTGTGCCTAGACATGTTTACTATTGCACACATAAGGAAAGAAAATCCTATAGGCATGATCTCTACCCGTGCCTATACTAAGTATGCATACCCCACCCATTTCACTATCCAACCCGAGAATCGTTTTTACATTCAGTTATTACAGACCAGTGTTGAACGAATTACATAAGTAAATAAGAAAATTAAGAAGTTACACTATAGGGAGCCTACCAATAGGCCCAAGTTTCAAGGTCTTTAATGCCATATGCCATAACCTTTCAAAATCCGGGTGTGTTAGAGTTCCTAAGGACCTCGAGGGATCCCAGACAGTGCTCACACCCATGTACCCTAGCCAAGAGGGAGTAAGTGCAGTATGGGAATGCCAACCTTGTGTGTCAGAGTTCAGTGGGTACTCAAAGGGTCCCCAAAGCAGTTCTCACACAAAGGGGCTGAACTTAAGAAACTAGGAGTAGAGTGAGATGTGCTCATAGTTTAGGAAGTTTAAGTAAAACAGTGTTGAAAAGAGAAAAAAAACAGTTTGAAAAGAAAGAGGGCTTATAGTAAAGGATCAACCTTTTCAGAACTAGGATTCAGTTGTTGAAAAACAGTTTACAACTCAAAACAAACAAAGCCAACATCACATAGAGGACCCAGAGTGGTCCAGCAATCACAAACAAGGGTGAGAGGTTTGAGGGACAAATACACAGCCTGTGAAGCAGGCAACTTTACCCATAGGCACATAATCAAAAGGTTTCTAAGGGTTCAGGGGAAGTCAGGGATATGACTAAGTGTCAAATTAGAGCAACATATCAACCAAAACACTAACATCATGATAGAATTTAACATATTGATCATAGGCATGGAGATGCATATAGAGAATAGAGGCTGAGTGCAAAGAGACACATTGATCATTCAAAGTAAAGTTAAAATAGACATGTAAAAGAGATTCAGAATTCTAAGTGCATGTTGAACAGCAGAACAACAAGTAGAAACATATAAGAAATACAAGGAACTGAACTATTAATAGAAACATATTGGTTTAATGACTGAAGCTTAAATCAGAACATACCAGTATGATGAATAAAATAATAATGCAAGCAGAGATAGGAGATGCACAGTAGTCAGCCTTGGCTTATAGTCGGCTCACTTAAAGTAATAGCAAATAGCACAGAAGAGAGAGTGAAGAGAGTATGCAACTCTTTTGTTGTGAAAGGAGTGCACATATCAGTTTTTGCATCTATGTCTGTGTGTGTCTGTGTGATGAATGAGTAGACTGTATATATAGTTCTTAAAATGAGTACAGAGTAACATAATTATATAAATAGTATCAATTAAAATCAATCAGAGGTCTGGACTCCCTTCAATCAAGGAGTCATGATTCAAACGGGTGTAAGTTGTATCAAAATAAGGAAAGAATCACTTAGAAAGCTGTTTATACCATAATAGGAGTAGTAAAGAATGTGGCATGTAATAAGGTCAAGTACATAGTATCTCAAGGAAGGAAAATATATACTGAGTTCATTTATACTGAAAAAAACCATAAGTCACTTTTGAAAATTAGTCAAAGAATCACGGATGGGACTAAAATCACAATGAGTCATTCTTAACTAAGGAAAGTATCTCATATGATTGGAATACCACACAGGAAAATAATCTTAGTATACAGAATAAACAATTGGTCTAGGTTCAGAAAATCCTAGTTAAAATCGATTAAACAGTAGAATTAATCAAATAAGGCAAGTGAATAACTCATGGGTCAAAATCAGTAGTGTANCAATAAGTTAAATACCCATTAAAATAGATAAATAATTAAATAAAAATAGCTAATAATTATATAAGGATGAAATTGAGGTTAAATAAACACAATTAAGGTAATCACCTAATATAAAAAATATAAAATGGCTAATCAGTGATTAAAATGGTATAAAATATACTGTTAGGCTATAATTGTAAAAGTTGTAATAATAATTAAATAATGTCAAAGTTTGCTAATTTATGAAAGAATTAAATCATGATAGGACTAGAATGGTATATTGAGTTAAGAAATAATTTGAAATTATTTGTAATGCGATTTATGAATAATTATTGAATATAAAACACTAANCAATAACACGAATTATATACACAACGTTCAAGAACTCTTAAACCCTAGCAATCTCAGTAGAGTAACATCATACAAGCTAAGGATTCATGTGTATTATAGGGTAAACATGGAGGCACGCTGAGAGAGTAAGAAAGTCAAAAACATATACGAACGTCAGGGTAGAAACTTCAGATAATCATAAAGCACATATGAAAACATGTATTCAGAGACCCAAGATGAAAGATTAGGGTTATCACAACTCAGATAAAGAGAGAGACTTCAATAAAAACATTAAACACAATGGAAATCTTAAGAGAATACTGGAAAATCGTATGAAAACCATTTAAAAGAAAGGGTTATGAAACCTTAGTTTGAAAATGAGAGATCGTTTAAAATAAGAGGTTCTTCAAAGAAAAACATGTAAAAAGCTTCATGATATACATAGATCTAAGGCAGATCTAGAAGAAATCGGAAAGATATCAGGAGTCAGGGTTTCATGGAACCTAGAGAAACAAGAAAAACCTTAAAGATGTCGTCGGCGTTAGCCGGGAAGTACTAGCTCTTACTCAAACAGCCGGAGGTGGCCGAAAAGTGGCATGAGGGACCATGAGAGTTGAGTGAACCGCTCTAGGTTCGCCTTAAGGCCTTAGGGTGCCATCAGACCGGTGTAAGGCGAACAAATAACCAGGAGATGATGGGAAGCCATAGTTTTCGGCGAGGGAACCAGCCGGAGAAGATGAACAAGCTTCATCGAAGGGGGGGGGGCAAGGGAAGGTTCTAGAGAGAACCAGAGAGAGAATGAGCAACCAGGCAAATGAGAGGTCGGAGGGGGGGGGGGGNAGGTAATCACCTAATATAAAAAATATAAAATGGCTAATCAGTGATTAAAATGGTATAAAATATACTGTTAGGCTATAATTGTAAAAGTTGTAATAATAATTAAATAATGTCAAAGTTTGCTAATTTATGAAAGAATTAAATCATGATAGGACTAGAATGGTATATTGAGTTAAGAAATAATTTGAAATTATTTGTAATGCGATTTATGAATAATTATTGAATATAAAACACTAAATAAATAATAAAAAAATTTGGTAAAATTATGGAAAAATGCCAATTATTATGAAAAGTGATTTGAGGTATATATGCAAGTTTGAAAATAATTTGAGGAATAATTGGGTATCAACAACGTCCCCTCTTTACCTGGAAAGGATGAAAGAGTTGTCGGGTAAAGATATGATGTCCAATTTTGACCGAGTGGAAATAGTTTGAAAGATTTGGGCCGCACCCTGGCATCTGAGCTACCTACATATCCCTGGTTTTACAGGAATCAGGTCGTATGTAGTTCAGGAGCCACCGGTGACGTTTTATAAGAACGGATGCAAGGTGCAAGGTAAGGTGAGAAAAATGGCTTACAGGGTAGTCAGGAGAACTGGAGCAGGTCTGCTCCTGCCTGACTGGCTGGCTGTTTCTAGCCGGGTTTCCTGCAAATGAATAACAAGCATATATTGTGCGTAATTTAAATATGATGCAGATTCCCATTGGACTATGAATGATGTCTTCGGACGGTTGAGGATGACGTCATTAGACCATGATGTCCTGG
>ML254038.1:54192-92116 GCA_005239495.1 Nicotiana undulata
ATGTCTTCGGACGGTTGAGGATGACGTCATTAGACCATGATGTCCTGGGCCATGAGTCGCTTGATGCGGGATTCGCAGGCTATGGAATTATGTTCTCGGGCCATGAAGATGGTGCCTCCGAACCATGATGCCTTTGAATAATGATATGCAAACTGATAAAAGGGATCCTCAGGCCATGATATGGTGTTCTCGGGCCATGAAGATGGTGCCTCCGAACCATGATGCCTTTGAATAATGATATGCAAACTGATAAAAGGGATCCTCAGGCCATGATATGGTGTTCTCGGGCCATGAAGATGGTGCCTCCGAACGATGAAGCCTTTGGATAGGTTGGTGATATTTCAGCCCATGAAAATGCAATAGTATGATGCTACCAAGACAAAGCTTAGTCTTGTAAATTAAAGGGGCAGAGCTTAGCCTGAAAGGAAGCGAAGTAAATAATGACAGAAACAGTGGTTGACTTGAAAAGTAAGTGGGAGGCAGCGTTTAGCCTTGGAAGGCAGAATGGTAGCCTTATGCAATGTAAATGCAAATGTAGACAGCGTTTAGTCTTGGAAGGCAGAACGATAGCCTTATGCAATGTAAATACAAATGGAGACAACGTTTAGTCTCGGAAGGCAGAATGGTAGCCTTATGCAATGCAAATGCAGATGGAGGTAGCTTTTAACCTCAGAAGGCAGGAAGGTAACATTATGCAATGCAGATGCAGGTGGAGGTAGAGTTTAACCTCGGAAGGCAGAATGGTAGCCTTATGCAATGTAAATGCAAATGGAGACAGCGTTTAGTCTCAGAAAAGGCAGAATAGTAGCCTTATGCAATGCAGTTGCAGATGGAGGTAGCGTTTAACCTCGGAAGGCAGAATGGTAGCCTTATGCAATGTAAATGCAAATGGAGACAGCGTTTAGTCTCAGAAAAGGCAGAATAGTAGCCTTATGCAATGCAGTTGCAGATGGAGGTAGCGTTTAACCTCGGAAGACAGAATGGTAGACTTATGCAATGCAGATGTAGATGGAGGTAGCGTTTAACCTCGGAAGGAATAAAGGTAGCCTTATGCAGGAAATAAAATGCAGATCGAATTTCTTAGCTGATGATAAATTGCGGCGATATGATTGTTGTGAGCATGGCGATAATGAAGTGTCGTTGGTAACGATAATATATGTCGGCATGTGCGACGAGCTTGAGAAGTGTGCCTTTGGGCAATATATGTCCTTCGGGAGGATAATATGTTTTGGGGCCTTTGCGATCTTTGTGCCTGCATCCAAAGAAAAATCGTGAGTTCTGTAAGGGGAAGGTTAGTTCGTATCCTTGCTAGCTTTACTTGACTTTCTCACTTGATCGTGATGATACTGTCTGTAATGCGGTAGCGTTTGCTAAACAAGCTATTTCAAAAAACAAAAAAATACAGCATGATTTTGTAAAGATATAATATAAGCATATAATCTAAAAATAGTTTTTTAGATGAATCGACGACCGGGACGCGGTTCAAGACGTTGCAACCTCTTCTGCCACGGAATTTTGAGGGTTCCTCAAAATTTTGCCCAATTTGATGGGTGAATATTTCTGGCTGTTGCTCGTGCGGCGATCGGCTGAACTTGCTTCAGAATTTTGAGGATCTGTCCCAGTTTCTATTCGTGGAGAAAATGAAATTTTTATTGAATTGTGACCGAACCCATAGGGCTGCCTATGTATCCCCTCTAAAACGGGAATCAGGTCAGGCATAGTTCAATTTACATTGTTGACAAAAGCATAAGGAATTACATATAGTAGCGCTTGACTGCATCTGAATTGATTGGTTTTGGCCAAACTTCTCCGTCCATTTCTGCAAGTATGAGTGCTCCTCCTGTCAGCACTCTGTGAACCATGTACAAACCCTGCCAGTTGGGAGAAAACTTCCCTTTGTCTTCATCTTGATGTGGAAAGATTTTCTTTATCACCAGTTGCCCTAGTGTGAATCGTCTTGGCTTGACTTTCTTGTTGAAGGCTCTGGTCATTCTGTTCCGATATAGTTGACCATGACAAATTGCGTTCATTCTCTTTCCGTCTATGAGGTCTAGTTGCTCATGACGGCTCCTTACCCATTCCGCGTCACTGAGCTCAGCTTCTTGTATAATTCTTAAAGATGGAATCTCAACTTCGGCAGGAATAACAGCCTCTGTACCATAAATATGCATGTAGGGGGTTTCCCCGGTTGATGTGCGGACTGTGGTGCGATATCCCAGTAAGGAGAATGATAACTTCTCATGCCATTGCTTGTGCCTTTTTATCATCTTCCTTAGTATCTTCTTGATGTTTTTGTTAGCGGCTTCTACAGCTCCATTCATCTGAGGTCTGTAGGTTGTGGAGTTCTTGTGTTTGATCTTGAATGTTTCACATATGGATTTCATCAAGTCACTATTAAGATTAGAACCATTGTCGGTGATGACTGACTCTGGAACTCCGAACCGACAAATAATGCGGTCGCGGACAAAGTCGGCCACGACTTTCTTGGTAACTGCTTTGTAGGAAGCTGCTTCGACCCATTTAGTAAAGTAATCAATGGCAACCAGAATGAACCTGTGTCCGTTGGAGACGGCAAGCTCGATTGGTCCAATGACGTCCATGCCCCAGGCGGCGAATGGCCATGGTGAACTCATTGCATTAAGCTCACTCGGAGGTACCTTTATCATATCCCCATGTATCTGACAGCGGTGGAATTTTCGGATGTACTGGATGCAATCCGTTTCTATGGTCATCCAAAAGTAACCAGCTCGGAGTATCTTCTTTGCTAGAACAAAACCATTCATATGTGGGCCGCAGGTCCCAGCATGAATTTCTTCCAGTAATTTTGATGCTTCTTTTGCGTCGACGCACCTAAACAACCCCAAATCGGGAGTCCTCCTATATATGATTCCTTTGTTGTGAAAGAAGTTATTAGACAATCTCCAAAGTGTGCGTTTCTGAGTGGAATTTGCAAGCTCCGGGTATTCTCTTTTTTCCAAATATTCCTTGATATCATGGAACCAAGGATTTCCATCTGCTTCTTCTTCGACATGGGCACAGTAAGCCGACTGACTGTGGATTTCCACTGTAATGGGATCAAAGAAACTTTTGTCTGGATGCCGAATCATGGATGACAGGGTAGCCAAAGCATCAACGAACTCATTCTGGATTTTGGGGACATGCCGGAACTCTATCTTTGTGAACCTCTTCCTCAACTCCTGAACATGATGTAGATAGGGTAGTATCTTGGAATTCTTGGTTGCCCATTCTCCCTATACTTGATGTACCAATAAGTCTGAGTCACCAATCACTAACAGCTCCTAGACGTTCATGTCAATGTCCATGTTGAGCCCTAAGATACAGGCCTCATATTCAGCCATATTGTTGGTGTAGGGGAACCTGAGCTTGGTGGATACCGGATAATGATGACCTGTTTCTGATATTAAGACTGCTCCGATACCGATTCCTTTGAAGTTTGTTGCGCCATCAAAGAACTTCCTCCAACCGTCGTAGGGTTCTACAATGTCTTCTCCTACGAAGGATACCTCTTCATCAGGAAAATACGTTTTCAGGGGTTCATATTCTCCATCCACAGGATTCTCAGCAAGATGGTCTGCCAGCGCCTGTCCCTTGACCGCTTTCTGAGTCACATAAATAATGTCGAACTCACTCAACAGGATTTGCCATTTGGCTAGATTTCCAGTGGGCATGGGCTTCTGAAAGATGTACTTCAATGGATCCATTCTTGATATGAGATATGTTGTGTAGGCACAGAAGTAGTGCCTCAACTTCTGAGCGACCCAAGTCAAAGCACAACAAGTGCGTTATAGCAAAGAATATCGGGCATCATACGGAGTGAACTTATTGCTGAGATAATAAATAGCTTGTTCCTTCCTTCCTATTTTGTCATGTTACCCCAGAACGCAACCGAAAGCTCCATATAGTACGGCAAGGTAGAGTAGCAGGGGTCTACCTGGCTCAAGTGGTACCAAGACCGGCGGTGTGGATAGATAATCCATGATTTTGTTGAAAGCTTTCTGACAATCCTCGTTCCACTTAGTCGCAGCGTCCTTCCTTAGCATTTTGAAGATCGGCTCACAAATGACTGTAGACTGTGCTATGAATCGGCTGATGTTATTGAGCCTCCCCAAGAAGCTCATAATATCTTTCTTGTTCTTTGGTGGTGGTAGTTCTTGAATGACTTTGACCTTTGACGGATCCAATTCTATTCCCCAGCGGCTCACAATGAATCCCAATAACTTCCCAGCAGGAACCCCGAATGCACACTTCGCGGGGTTCAACTTCAGATTATATTTTCTCAACCTACTGAAAAACTTCCTCAAATCCTCCATGTGATCAGCAGCCTTCTTTGATTTGACAGTGACGTCGTTCATATACACCTCGATCTCTTTGTGAATCATGTCATGGTATATGGTAGTCATGGCCCTCATGTAGGTGGCCCCTGCATTCTTTAAACCGAACGACATCATCTTGTACTAATACATTCCCTAGGGTGTGATGAACGCTGTTTTCTCACCATCTTCCTCACCCAACCAAATTTGATGATAACCAGCGAAGAAATCTATGAAGGACTGTAGCTCATGTTTAGCGCAGTTGTCAATTAGAATGTGTATGTTTGGTAAGGGGAAGTCATCTTTCGGACTGGCCCGGTTGAGATCCCGGTAGTCGACACAGACTCTGACCTTCCCGTCTTTATTTGGCCCAAGTACGATGTTGGCTAACCATGTCAGGTACTCAACTACCCATAGAACTTTGGCGTTGATATGCTTGGTGACTTCTTCTTTGATTTTTAAACTCATGTCAGGTTTGAACTTTCTGAGCTTTTGCTTTACCGGTGAACATGTCGGATTGGTCGGCAGTTTGTGGGCCACAATCGACGTACTTAAACTAGTCATGTCGTCATATGACCAGGCGAATATGTCCTCATACTACTTTAGAAACTCTGTATACTCTTTCTTCCCTGACAGTGACAAATGGATACTAATGCGTGTTTCCTTGACGTTTTCTGAATCTCCCAGGTTGACAATCTCAGTCTCATCCAAGTTGGACTTAGGTCTATTTTCAACGTCTTCAACCTCTTTAACAATTTCTTCGGGTATATCGTCTTCGTCTGAATCCATGTCCGTTTGTTGCGTTGCCTTATTGCCGGTCACAGTCATTGGTTCATCAAGTAAAGTAATAGTAATGCTGTATAGATAACGTAATGAGAGAAAATGGTAACAATAAATATCGGTTTCATAAAGAGAATTGAAAATGCTTTGATAAATTGAATAACTTGTTTTGAACATTGAGGATCTTATTGCGGAAATTGAAAAATGCAGAAAAGGAAAATCGTTTAGTAAATAAAACAGTAAATAATGCTTGTTTTTAGCCTTGCTACCTCGAGGCTCGGCGGGCTTTGGTGGTCCTGATAGACTAGTTCTTGGGATATGTTCCCTTGATTACTGCCTGTATGGAAGGGCCTTCCTCCCCCTCCTCCTCGAGAACAACACAAAAATCCATATCACTTTCTTCAAAAACAAATTCCTCATCGCCGCAAGTGCTTAATCTTCATCTGACCCATAGACAATGTCGTCCTGATTGAAGGTCTGCTCCAGATGAGGTATCGGCTATTCCAGGAGGTAGTGATGACCGTGCCATGGCGGCGACCAGTTTCTGAATTCTTTTCATGTATACTCGTACCCCAGACCGAAAGTAGTACCATATTTCTTGAGTTTTGTGAGCTTCGTGATCCCTTGGAGGTTCTTACCGAGCCCTTTGCCTGGCTCGTATCCTCCCTAGTTTAGGATGCTCTCGATCTTGCTATCCCACCATTTTTCCTTGTCGATGGCATTGACTCGTTCAATATGGTGATAAGTTCCTCCACCCAGTTTTTCTTTCCATCAATCACAGGGATAGTCTGGCGACTGTAAATAAGGTTGCTACCGTTGCCGTGGATGATCACCTCTTGATGGTTCCACTCGAATTTCACCACCTAATGTAGTGTTGATGCGACACCCCCAGCAGCATGGATCGAGGTTCATCCCAACAGCAAGTTGTAAGATGTCGGCACGTCTATTACCTGGAAGTCCACCTCGAACCAGGTTGGTCCCATCTGCAGGAATAGACTGATTTCCCCCATGGTAGATCTTTGAGACCCGTCGAAGGATTTCATGTTGATTTCTCCCTCTCTTATCTCATGTAGTCCTTTACCCAATTTCTAGAGTGTTATCAACGGACAAATGTTAAGACTGGAACCTACATCGATCAAGATCCTTGTGATGAAATGATCTTCACATTGTTCGGTGATGTGCAATGCTTTGTTGTGTAAGGTGGTAACTCGTCTTCATGAAAAGTAACTTTGTGACTTTCCAGTACCTGGCCCACCATATTGGCAATTTCTCCACTAGTGATGTTGTTTGGCACGTATGCTTCACTCAACACTTTTAACAAAGCATTTCTGTGCGTCTCGGAATACTGCAGCAAATAGAGAATAGATATCTGCGCTGGTGTCTTGTTCAGTTGATCGATGACCGAATACTCCTTAGCCTGTATTTTCCTACAAAGATCATCTGAACTTGTCTTAGTGAGGGGAGGGCGGTTGGCAGCTTTCTTGCTTAACTCGGCCAGATGTTCAGGGGTATAGACTCTACCAGTTCTCGTCATACCCTGTGCTGCGATGGCTTCCTTAGACCTATTTTTACCTTTCCTTCTTGCCTCGGCTGTATAATCCCAAGGGATAGCATTTGAACAGAAAAGTGGTGTGGTTGACATTGCTACCGAAATTGGCGTGGCCATTCTTACTTCAAATGGAGTGTATGTCAGGGGTGGCAGGACTGCAATCTCAAATGGTGCTGGTGTGTTTGCTGGAGATACAAACTCGACTTCAATTGGTACTGGTGCCTTCGCGTTTGCAAGCAGTGCTGCTTCAAACTCAAGTGGGATAGACATATTCACCTCGGCATTCTTAGATGGCTGAATCTGGACTATGATCGGGTTGGGAGTGACTGCAGGTTTCTTTGGGTCATCGCCTTCTGCGATCAACCCGACTGACCCCTCGGCATCCCAATCATCGTCTACCTCAATCATATGGATGTCGTGCCCCCTTTTTTCTTAAGCGGAGATCGGGTTTATGACATTCTGACAACTCCCTTTAAAGGAAGAAGGTTAAAAGAAGAGTCACCACCTAACGATTTTATGGTGCGTTAGGGCACCTAGATTAGTTAACTCATACGACTAGTTTGCATTACCAGAGATTGAGTAAGGGCTTGAAATTATCCCAAAGGGAAGGTATTAGGCGCCCCTCAGGATCCACAACTGTGGTTCCCGGCCAAATAGTTTTCGTGAACTTAGACAAATAAGCAAATAGCAGATAAGGCTCACATAAGAGGGCACTTCAAACAAGTATTGAAATTTTATCAAAAGTTGAAAGAAATCAAGAAGTAAATATTTGAGAAAAGGCGTCCTAGGTTTGAAGTAATATGGATCACATCAATGCAATACCGGATAGGAAGAGCTACACGTGGTATTAATGCATCGGTCATCACATCCATATTTTACCCTTTCCCACCCCGCGAAGGTATTTAAAACGCGTGTTGGTCACGAAACTTATTGCGTGCTATTACCCGTCCCATCCTATCAGTCTTGGAGGAAGTTATGGACTACTATTCCTAGAGGGTGAGTACTAGGTTGAACTCCTAGGTTTAAAGGACAAAATTCTAAACGACAAATAAAACAATTAGGACTGCAAATACAGGGAAGGACATAGAGGCAGATATGAGGCTCAAGTATTCCTCCACAAGTTGTACACATAATTAGCACGACTCAACCACAAATGAGGTCTTAAATTTCAGAACCTATGACATGATGTCTAGGCGAGAATACAGTAATGAGGTAGTGTTATTACAGATTTTCAGAGAAAGGATTTTTACCATTTTCCTAACTATTGATTTCTTATCTGTAATTAGCCAGACAGTACACAAAAGAGGAATAGTTTTCCAGTTTTAACAAGTGTTAATACCTAAGGTTTTCCTAGGCGTATTAAAATACTCCAATTATACTGCCTGGTTTCAGAAAATAATAGTTAGATAGGGTGAGTCTGTTTTATTGTTACGAGACTAAGACTTTAAACAAGTATGGATGTAGGTCCTCGAAACATGATATCTAAATGCAGGCAGGTTGTAGAATGATGCAAACCTATACATGTTGTTCTAGATGCATGAGCGTTTTCATCATTAGAATCTATTCTTTTAGCGAGATTCATTAGAACATTTTTTGAATAAAAGCAGAACATACAGAGATGTAATTCCTTGTTAAGTTACTGAAACCTAATACATGATTTCTAAGTGTTCAGAGCAGTATGTTTTTTTTAACACATGATTTTGGCATAGATAATATGAGCATGATGAGAATGAAAATCCTAGGGTACATGATTTCTAATGCAAGATTCAATAGTTGATGTTATTATTTAACCTAAAACAGGCTTTCTAGATGAAGCAAATTGTGAAAATGCAAGGGCAGTAACATTATAACAGTCGTTTCTATTGTTGCTTAACTATGAACATGATTTCTAAGTGGATATGAGTACGATGGGGATGCTGAAATAAATAAACCTAAACATCAGGTTATCTAATGCATGAATGACAGGTATTCCTAAGCATGGTGGCTATTGCACATATAAAAAATAAACCTACCAGCATGGTTTCTACCCGTATCTATACTAAGCATGCATAACCCCATCGGTTTCACTATCCAACCTCAGAGTCATTTTTACAATTAATTATTACATACCAGTATTGCATGAATTACATAAGTAAACAAGGAAATTAAGAAGTTACACTATAGGGATCCTAACGATAGGCCCAAATCTCCAGATCCAATAATGCCATATGTCATGACCTTTCACAACCCAGGTGTGTTAGAGTTCCTAAGGACCTCAGAGGATCCCAGACAGTGCTCACACCCCGGGTACCTAGCCAGAAATGAGAAGGTGCAGTGTGGAATTCCAGCCTTGTGTGTCAGTGTTCAATAGGTACTCAAATGGTCCCCAAGGCAGTGCTCACACGAAGGTGACTGAACTTAGAAACTAGGAGTAGTGAAATGTGCTCATAGATTTTTAGAAGGAGTTGAGTTGAAAAAGTTTTTTGACATAATTGTTTTAAAAATAGCTTTAGAGAACATCATAAGGGTTTGTTTTATGAAACTATTTTGAAGAGGAAAAGAGACAGGACAATCAACAACTTAGAAAACATACATAGTTCAAGAAACAAACACAAACAAGGAGATGGGGCAGAGATCGGATTCTGTGTGATAACGACATGGTGGTAATAATGAAAGTATGATAATGATGACGTCCCACTGGTTCAAATGAGATGGCTTGGACGATCGGGCGGAGATCGGACTCCGTGTAACAACGACACAATGGTATATTAATGTCTCACTTAGGATGGCTTAGTCGGTCGGGTAAAGACCGGACTCTGTGTGACAACGACACGGTGGTATAGTAAAAATAATAGCACTTGGCTTTAAAAGACTAATAACCAAAATATGGAAAACGGGATAAGAAAACATGGTGACTCTTATTTGTGTTTCCCCCTCTTTCTGTGAATTGTTATACGAGGTCTCTAATTGTGTTGCTACATGTTTGATGTTTATTCTATCTAGAGTACAATTTGTTCATACATACTAGTACTATTCAATGGTACTAACGTCCCTTTTTCTGAGGCGCTACATTGTCTTATGGATGTAGGTGGCTCTGTAGCTGGTAGCGCCGAGCATCGATAGTGGTGCCCTATCCTCCTCCTCACAGCAGTTCTGGTGAGCCCCATTTCCTCCCGGGGCCGTGAGTAAATCTATGTTGCTCTCTTTTGTATATGTTGTTCTATTTCAAGGTATAGCCGAGGCCTTGTCGCTGGCAAGATTATGTCCATCTTCCTTATTTCTAGAGTCTCCATATACACTTATGTGGGTTGTGTATGTTTTGGGTAGTTGTTGGGTTAACACGTAACTGTAGTCCCATATCTTAAATATTTTAATTAGTATGTATGTTTTGGGAGACCTAAATGTTGGTATCGGTATATAAGAAAGAATGTGCTAACATCATGAATGTATGCGTTTGATTCATCTCCTGCTAACTCAGTAAACACTGTTATGCTAAAATCTCGAGGAGTAAGTGAGTGGGGTAGGAACGACTAAGCAGGTTCGCTTGACTGGGTTCACTCGGTTGAGCGCCGGTCGCGCCCCCCAGGGTAGGGCGTGACAATGAGCCGGGGGTTGACTTTTTGATCTTGATAAAGATTGAAACTTTATTGTTTGAAATTATTTCCTATGGCATTATTTTGTTGATTATTACAACTAGGCTGGTTGTTTTGCTTTCTAGATCCCCGTTTTCCTAATTAAGACTCCACGTATGTGATTTTACTATTTTATGAATTACATGGATGGTTGGTTTGGGTTTGAAAGGGTTCGGGTTGAAATCAGACCACTTAGTACCTTAATAGTGGCCTAAGAATGCCACGTTTGACTTGAGTCAACATTTTGAGTAAATGACCTCAGAACTAAGATTTGATTGTTCCATTAGGTTTGTATGTTGATTTTGTACTTGGGCATGTGTTTAGATCGAGTTTCAGGTGATGGGGAGCGTCTTGGCACTTAACGTTGAAAGTTGGCACATAGAATATTTTCAAGTTCTTTAAGTTTGGTTTGAAATATATTTTAGTGTTATCGAGGTTTGTTTGGGATTCCAAGCCTGTAAATAGGTTCATATGGTGATTTATGACTTATACACAAAATTTAGTGTCATTCCGAGTTTTCTAAGTATGATTCGACGCGTTCGTAGCTAGTCAAAAAGTTTGAAGTGCATAAAGTAATTTAATTTGGTTTTAGGATGTGATTCTTAGTTTTGGTGTTATTTTATATGTTTCGAGGCTCTGAACATGTCTATATTTTATGTGTTGAGTCAAGAATTGCAAAAATTTCGCTGTTGGTTTCCTATTTCGCTAACGCGGAGAAAGCCTCGCGTTCGCGATGAGTGAACTGGGGCTGTTCACTTTTGTTCTACGCGATCTCCAAGCTTTGGGCACTGGCTCCACATTTGCGATCTCCTCGTCACGTTCGCGATGAATTGTGGGCGATGGCCTTCACGATCGCGGCTTCGCGATTGTGTGGGCCCTGCCACGATCGTGAAGAAGAGTTTTATGAGGCTTGGAATATTTTCCTTCGCGATCGCGAGGCCCCTTCCGCGATCACCAAGAAGGGACCACTGTTCAAAAGCATGCTTTAAATCGGGACTTAGGCTCATTTTCTCTCATTTAACTTTGGGTTAGCCGATTTTAGAGCTCTTGGAGAGGGATTTTTCACCTAGAATTTGAGGTAAGTAATTATTACTTAATGTGAGTTCAATAGATGGATTATGGGAAGATTTTAACATGTAAATTTTGAGAATTATAGTATTTTTGTGAAAAACCTAGGTTTTGGTAAAAATGAGACTAGACCACAAAAATGATTAAGCATTTGAGTAGAAATAATATATTTGTATCTGTGAGGTTATGGGAAACATTTTCTTACGAATTTTGTTGGAAACTGGGCACATGGGCCCATGGGTGAAATTTAGGAACCTTCCAAATTGGGTTGGGTATTACTCTAATAGTTATTATGAACTTTTGAGAATAAATTGATTGAGAATATATTGATTAGTTTGTACGACCATTGGCTAGTTTTAGATTTCTCGGCACTGATTTGGGGCTAATTGTGTGATTTGTGGACCGGGACGAGGACTTGTAAACGAGGTAAGTCTCTTGCCTAACCTTATAAGAGGGAATTAACCCCATAGGTGTTGAATTTTTATTTACTGCAAATTTGTGGGTTTTACATACGCACGAAGTGACGAGAGTTCGTATGTAGCTAAAAATCATGTTATGTCCGGGTAGACACAGGACTTTATTATGCGATACTTGCACCATTTGAACTGAACTTGTTAGATTAGTTGCTTGCATTAATAAGTAAAAACTTGATTAGAGATTATGTTAGACCGAGCTTCATTACATAGAGATTTGGCGGGACGTATAATTATTTATGGAAAATTTATGTTCCTTTACAGGCTTACCTTGGGGTTGTAAAAAACATATTCATTAGTCTGAAAAGTTTCGCTATTCTTATGGATCGGGTAGAATGCCTCGGCGATATTTATATATTGTTTACCCTCAAATTCGGATAACAATTAAATTTGTAAGTGGTTTTAAGGATATGCGGAGTAATATGACACAAAGCGATTAATTGAATTAGATTGAACAAACAATGATTAAATAAATTAAAACCACACCAGGAGGATTACTTTAGCCTCAGTGAAATTTTCGCCTTCAATCCGGGCTTGCAATAGCGAAAAAGAGTAGGGGAATCCTACTTTAAGTACACGAAAAAGAGCTAAATAACAGAGAAAATAATAATATATTACTTTGGAATGCGTGGTAGCATGTGTGCCATGAATTATCAAACCCCTTTATTTAGTAGGGGAATCCTACTCTAAGTACAACTATGAAAGAGGTAAACAATCTTCTGATTATCTCATTGCTAGTTCTCCATTGATACGTGCCAAGATCCCCACCGTGACATCCGCCCGGTCACGAATATTACGACCTTCGTTGGTCGTGCTTGATTGCCTGACAATGTTCATCGAGGTCGTTCAGGGCTAATACGGATACCAGACCACGACCCCATTATTCCTAAGGCCGGGCATCATTCCTTCGGACTCCGAGTCGATGAGGCCCTTGTCTCAATATTTGTCCCATTTTAGTACGTCTCAAGCTTGGTTTAGCTTACCACAGATCATGGTGAACCATGAGTCCCGCTCCACCCGTATATAGATAGTCCTCTTGTTTCTCGGAGAGTAAAATGACGATAAAGGCATGAGCTCTCCGATTCCTTCCCTAGTACACCGTGGCAGAAATGACAGAAAACCGAAACATCTCATCAGCCATGTCATTATGACCTTAAATGCGTGTCAGCCATCGGTTGGGTGTCCCTGGACGCAAAACATCACAAAAACCCTATAAAAAACCCCTCATTCGTTCATTTTTCTCTTTACGTCAAGCCTTCTACCCTCGTACCCTCAAGATTGCATCAATTTCTAGCATTTTTACCACCGTTACTCAGGGTTTTATGGAACGTTTTACTCATCATCCACTAAAGTCATCACTTCTGAGCATCCAAACTTTATCATTTCAAAGATTTCCTTCATAACAATGGACAATACGTCGAAATATGCTCCCTAAAAGATGCTCCATCTTCTTCGAGGCTGACCACTGAGGTCGACGAGACCGCGCCTGATGTGGTCGTTGATGAATCGACAAGAAGAGTCCCCTTGAAGGCACTAATTCCCGGGGGTTGTTTGGTCAACAAAGACTTCAAGGTTGAGAAGCCTTTCTCTGTACAGGGTCGGCGTGAGGAGGCCTCAAGGTATATCTGCTCAATCTCCGAAGAGGACATCCCCACTGTTCGAAAAGACTACAAGTGGGCCGGCAAAGACATAGTGGTCCCCGACTCCTAGGAGGCCATTACCACCCATGTTGAGGGATACCTAAGTGTATACACTTATCCCTTTACATTGGGCCTAGTAGACCCGGTCATCTTGGACTTTTGCAGGAGGTATGATATAGCCTTGGTCAAATTCACCCCTCGCTGTGGAGGATCGTGATCCTCCTCCGATTATTTGTGAAAAAAATTGATGGGTGCTCATTTACCGTCTATCATCTTCTCCTCTTGTGCAATTCCCAAATAATTCGGGGGGGTTGATAAAGCTTGTGCGGCGGGCCAGCAAAGCCCCACTTTCAAGCATCGACGAGTATCGGGATCAGGGTTGGCAAGGATGTTTTATCCAGGAGAGGACTATTGACCTGGTACCTTCGAGTGGAGGCCGTTCCCGGAGAGGTGGAACGTATAATGTAAGTACAACTTCCTTCAAGTGTCAACTTTACACTTTACCTTGATTTTTCATATTGATGTTTGTTGTGGTGCAACCCTTGCTAGAGTTTCATACGATGTTCCTTGGATCAAGGATTGGGTTGAGAGTATTGTGTTATAGATGCCCTACTTCGAGCGCTCATGACGTAAAATTTCGAAAGGCCGTTAGGAGGCCCGTTCCCATGGTACAGTCCCTTCCCCGATGAGGTCGTATTAAGCTTCTTCTTCTAGTATTGCGTTACTATCTCCTTTATTTTCTTGTGCAGGTCTTTCTAAGAATGTTGAGCTCTCGCGATCGGGGATGAGGACTTTCTCGTTGAGTCTCTCGCTACGGGGCAGGCCGGAGAGAGGAAAAGGAGGACGGCTCTTAGCTCCCTAATCTCGGAGAAAAAGAAACCAATAAGAAGGCTGGTTCACAAGCCAAAGGAAACCCCCAACTCCTGAGTGCTCGAATCGGACTCAAACCTCCGACTTAGGGACGAGCCCGGGGAGGACGAAATTTTTGTGGCCTAAGAGCCATTAGTCCCCGAATAACGAGCGGTAGCCGAGGTGTAAATAACGGAGGCTAATCCCTCTCAAGTTCGCGAGAGTGATACCGTAGTGAGGGTCAATAACTCTCGAGATGCTAGCTCCGCCCTGCCCAATGTTATAGACATTATGGGATTGCCTTCGTTCAGGGAATCAAGGTTCGACGAAGCCCGAACGACGAAGGAGCAATCGAACGAGGGGGCCCACAAGCGGAAGACCCTTTTGTCACTTCTTCGACGATGTAGACTCGTTCGCCATAGAGGACTTCACCGGATTTTGAGATCTAGAGGTTCCAAGGAAAAGTTCATCCTAGGAGGTTGGGGGGTCGAACTCGAGCCCGAGGTTGGTTAATCGATTCCCGACCACGAGCACGAATCCTGGCCAGAAGTGTTCAATCGGCATCACTGTTCTAGAGGATGCCCAGATTCTTTCCGCCCTCATCGGGGTAGCTAGCTACCTAGGGTGCCTGGTAATTGATGAAGAACAGTCATAGATGAACAAGTTGGATGCCCCATGCCTGTTCAGCGAAGCACAACAGACGCTGAACCAGGTAAGGTGTTGCCAAACCATTTTGTTTTTCAACATTAGTTCTCGATGATCCTAATATATTTTCTCTTGTTTGCAGGCCTCGATTTTTCACTATGAGACCTTCCTCCGGTATCGGGATGAGTTGAGCCAACTGAAGGCCGAAATTAAAGAGCTTGCTGAGAAGAGAGCTATGTATAAGATTATCGGCGAGCAACGTGAGGGAGAGGTCAAGAGCCTTCGAGCTGAGCTGGATGTGGCTCAGAAAGAACACCCCGTCTTAGTGGAACAAGTAAAATTTTTTGAAGTTAGTGATGACAAGCTAGACGGTGACTAATGGTCAGAACCCGCAGATCCAACAGAAGCTTTGATCGTATCGACCAACTCCGAGCCGAAATGGATGTAATCAAAGTCAAGGCCGAAGAGTAGAAGGGCAAGATGTATCGCTTTGCCTCGGATAAGGAGACTACTTGGGCGCAATCGGCCTTGAAGGAGGTTCAACATCGAGCGATGAGGGATAAGGCTGAGGCATGGTCCCAGAAAATCTAGGAGCTCCAATATCAACTAAGCTCGGCTATTGCGGATCGGGGGAATCTCATGAAGGAACTTAAAGCATCCATGTCAGTGTATAAAATAACCAAAGCCGATGAGATGGTGGCCCAATATAAAGCTGATGCTGAGGTAGTCCTGGACTGCTTGAAAGAAATTATTGAATATGTGAAGTGACAGTCCCGAAGGAAGGTCCTTGAGGAGGTTCTCGCTTGAGGTTTAGATTTATCGACCGAGATCGAAAATGCTAAGGGGATTGAGGTCGAGGCCAAAAAGTTGGAATATCTCAAGGATGAAGAAGACTCCGAGGGTTCTGACATATGGTGGAGAAGACCCCGATGGTCCCGATGATGAGGCGGGCTACAGCGAGGACCAAACTGCTTAGATGCTTTGTAGATATTTTTTCTCTTTTGTATTTTCTATTGCTACTGCACTATTTATAATAATTCATACCGCTACTTAAATTCACTATGTCTCTTAATTCTTAATCAACGAGTTAGGCTAAAATATCAAAAAATATTGAGGTCGTTTGGACTTTGTAAAATCTTTTAATATATATATATATATATATACAAGGCTTTTTTCCTTTAGCAAATTTCCAGCTTTTTTTTCTTTTCCTTACGATTGAAAAGATTCTGAATGCCTTAGCACGTAAAAATTAGGTCTTGTTCGAAGGTTCAAATAAGGCTCGTTCTTGATATTTCTTGATCAATATATGTGAGGGATCGACATGACCGGAAGCTTTCCCCGAAGTATTAACCTAGAAATTTTTAGATTATAATTTTGCCGAAGGTAGCCTTTGAACCAGTTAAGAAATTTTGAAGACCTTATGCGTTGGTTACAGATCTCGGACGTCTTCGAGCTGTTATAGGACGGCCGTAGCCTTTTATCTTTTGTGTGTTGCCCAATATACTTGTTACCTCAAGTCATCCGGGCTTGCGCGTGAAAACAATTCCCGAATGGGGATGCAATTAGCCTTTAAAGTTCGGGCACTGCTTAATAAGCTTTGTGCCCCGGACTTTGATACCTTGGGTCGCCCGAGCTTCCCTTGGATGACATTCCTCGAGTGAGGGTGATCTATTGATCTCGACAGAGGTCGTCCTTGGGCTTGATATCTTTAGGGGACTGAATGTATAAATATTTAAGGGACAAAATATTTATCCGCAAGGCACAAACATTTTTTCATTTCTGTGCATAATACACAAGGTTACAAATGTGTACAAACTTCGTGTTAGGGCTTGGGTGGTCTTTGTGGGCACGGTTCATCTGACTGTTTGGCCCTTACAATTAATCTTATCCACCGAGCCTAGGTTGTTCGACATAAAGTTTCTTTCCTTGCCAAAATTATTATCCGAGGGTGATGTCCCACAGTATTTGAGGCCGGTCATAGAGAGGTCTCGGATACTGCTGATGTGGTCCTCGACTCCGGTTTACAACTGGTCTTCAATTCAATGTTAGCACGATCCACTGTTGCTACGTTAAAAAGCTTGCCGGAAAACAATTTGGGACAAACTGGTGTAAGAAAAAAGAGTGCAGCGTGTGCTTTCATGCCTAATAGTTGTATCCTCCCTTGATCGTTACCTACAAATGTTTGTCTAATATGTAAATAAAAGGAATGAATGGCATCATACCTCAGTAGCAATATTGTTTTAAGTGTGTCGCATTCAAGTTTTTTTGGTAGTCGCTCATCATTCATTGCTTCGAGTTTGTAGAATCCTTTGCTGGTGAACTTTAAAACTCAATATTGACTTTCCCAATTTGGCCCCAGCATTCCTCATTCGTGTTCCGGGTGCTCAATGAGACTTTCCTTAATACCATCCCAGACACCGAAATGTCAAAGGTGGGCTCTTCGATTGTAATACCTTTCAATCCGTTGCTTTTGGGTGGCCTCGCGCCTTTCATCTAATAGTTCCACGCTCGTATTCATGGCCTCGTTGTTTGACTCTTTGATTACATATCGGCACGTGAGACTCGGTTCTCCTACTTCGACCGGTATTAGAGCTTTGGCTCCGTAAACCAAAGAGAACGTGGTGACCTCAGTAATGGATTTTGAGGTCGTACAATATGCCCATATGAATTCCGGCAAGAATTCCTTCAATTTTCCTTTGGCGTCGGTCAATCTCTTTTAGACGTTTTGGAGTGTGGTTTAGTTTGTGGACTCTGCTTGTCCGTTCCCATTTGGGTGATAGGGTGTTGATAGGATCCTTTTGATCTAATGTTATTCAAAGAAGTTTCTTACTTGGCCGCCGATGACCTGCTTCCCATTGTTGTCGCGCCCCCTTTTTCTCGCAAAATCGGGTTTATGACATTTGGTTGAGACAACTCGTTCCTTTTGGTAAAAGGGTTTTGCGTTTTGAAGAGCCGCCACCTAACGATTTTGAGGTGCGTTATGGCACCAAAGAGGTTCATTTATAACTACGTTGATAATCAGAGACAAGGTAAGGACTCGAAATTATCCTAAGGGGAAGGTGTTAGGCACCTCTCAGGATCCACAAGTGTGGTTCCCGGCCAAACAACTTTTTTGTGAATTTATACAGTTTAGCAAATAAGACAAATAGGGCTCACATAATAGGGGATTTAAGTCTAAGTACAGATGTTTGAAGAACAATTAATGAGAAACTAGATTTTTAAGAGAATTACAATCTAAGCATACTTTACGAAGAGTAAATGGATGTCCTAGGTTTGTTTATAATATTGATCACATCAATGCAATACCCGGTATGAAAATCCTCATAGAGGGGCTACACGTGGCATTAGTGCACCGGTCATCATGTCCATATTCTACCCTTTCCCACCCCGTGAAGGTAACTAAAGCGCGTGTTGGTCACTAACTCTATTGCATGATGTTACCCGTCCCTTTCCTATCAGTCCCGGAGGATTTTTGGACTTCTATCCTATAAGGGATGTGCTAGATAGACCCTTATGTTTTTAAAGGTGAAAATTTTTAAGGCGACATATAATAAACAAGTAGGACTGCAGATAGGGGAAAATCATGGAAAGCATATAAAGGCTCAAGTATTCCTCCACACACATCACACATAAACAACATGTCTCATACACAATTAAGGTCCGCATTCAGTTCATAGGCATGGTGTCTAAGTGATAATAGCAGAGGCAAATTCACTACATAACTCTGAGAGGAAGTCCTCATCAGGCTTGCCTACTGATTTAACATGCTGATAGTTAAACATAATCACAAAGACAGTTCTGGTTATATTTTAAAGTTGATCGCCTAAGGCTTGCCTAGGTATAGGATGACATGCAACAGTTACTCAACCTTATTAATAATTCCAAATTTTTATACCTAATAACATGCAATTCTAAATGTTACAAATATTCAAAGACCGATTTCCAGTTTATTAGAACAGGGTGATTGTTTTTACATATCTGTTTTTAGGCTAAGTGTAGTTAATTGAACACGATCCTATAACATGATGCATAATGACTTAAACAGGATTTCTAAGTGCGCATCATAGAATTATACACAGTTTCAGGAATATCATAGATTATAGTTTTTAATGTTGTATACCTAAACCAGGATCTCTAAGTGCGTAGGCATGGTAAGACATGATTGCAGTTTTGTTAACACATTTATCCTAAGGCGGGATTTCTAGGTTATATTTCTGAACATGTTGGTATGAACAGAATGACATAACAAAAGTTTTGTTGCCGTTATTTATCCTATAAACAGGATTTCTAAGTGTTGGCAGCTGTAACGACCCGACCGGTCGTTATGAGCTCTACGCGTCGTTCAGTAGTTGGAAGTCATGAACAACTTCATTTCGGGTATTATGACTTGTGTGTATGGTCAGAGTTGAAATTCAGGAAGTTCGGAGTTAAATTGAAAGGAAAATTCTCATTTAAGGAGCCTTAAGTTTAAGAAATTAAGTAAGATGGGGATTTTGAGTAAACGACCTCGGAATGTGGATCTGAAGGTTCCAACAGGTTCGTATGATGATTTCAGACTTGGGCGTATGTCCGGAACGGGTTTTGGATAACCGTGAGCGTTTCAGCGTGTATTGGGGAAGTTATTATTTTAGAAGAATTTCATAAATTTGGGTTGCAAGGAATTTCAGTATTATAGATGTCCGTTTTGGATTTCGAATCTGGGAATAGCTTCGTATGGTGATTCTGGAGTTGGGAGCGCGATCGGAAGTGAATTCGGATGTCAGTAGGTCATTTTGAAGTCATTTGGCTAAAGATAAAAATTTGAAGGTTTTTGAGAAAATCCGACCGGAAGTGGAAATTTTGATATCAGGGTCAGAATGCGATTTCGAAAGTTGGAGCAGGTCTGTAATGTCGAATGTGACTTGTGTGCAAATTTTGGGGTCCATCGGACGGGATTTGATAGGTTACGGCATCGGATGTGAAAGTTAGAAATTTCAAAGTTCACAAAGTTGAATTCTTGCACGATTCGTGTTTTCGGCGTTGTTTGATGTGATTTGAGGCCTCGACTAAGTCCATGATATGTTTCCAGACTTGTTGGTACGTTCGGACGAGGTCCCGAAGGGCTCGGGTGAGTTTCGGGGTGGTTTCAGACCATTTCTAGGCCATTTATAACTGCTGGTTTTTGGCTACAGCAGTGTTCTACGTGATCGCGGGGAATTATTCGCGATCGCGGAAAGCCTTTCGCGATCACGTAGAGTAAATGTTCTGCTGCACTAACTCGACTTCGGAGGCTCATATCTCACAATCTATAAGGAATTTTGAGATTGTATAAAAATGAAAGTTGTAGCGCTTTGTGTCTATTTTCTACAAAGGTAAACCATTCATGATTTGCATTTGTGTACAAAGCTATATGGCTGTTACACTACAGGGTGTCTGGGAAGATGAAGAACCAAGTTGTGTTGCACATGGGCTGACTTTGCCAGATTATATCATGACATATTTAAGGAATTGGGATATGACAAAGACATGGACGTTGTATATCTTTGAGTCTAGTTTTCAGAACATTTAACCATTTGTCATTTGGAGTCGTGTGCAAACAGTTATGACTATTCTACTAGAGGTTGTCCGGGCAGGCTTGGCAATTGTTCTCCGCGATCGCGAAGAGAAAATTTTGGGCTGGAAAATTGTTCTCCGCGATCGCGATGAGTAAATACCTGGGCAGGATGATATTTTAACGGGTTTAGCTCATTTTTCTTCATTTCTTCACTTGGTTGGGGCGATTTTGGAGGATTTCAAAGGGTGATTTTCATCAAGCATCAAGAGATAAGTGGTTCCTTCTCATTTCCAAGTTAATTCAAGGTTTATACATGAGATTAAACATGAAAAATTGTGAAAAAATTGGGAGTTTGGAAGAAACATAGAATTTGGGTAAATGAGATTTTTGCCACGAATTGAGCATAAATTTTAGAGTAAATTGTGTAATTGAATTAGTAAAGCTTCGGGTAGAGATTTTCTTCAAGAAATTTCGAAGTCCGGGCACGTGGGCCTGAGGGCAGTTTGGTCATTCATTGAGTCGGGCTGAGGAACTCTGTAATTTGAATTTTTTATGATCAATTGAGTATACTTTCATTGAATTATCGTTGTTTGGATAGTTTGGGGGCGTTGCGTATCCGTTGGGGTCGTCGTAGGGGCTCGGAAGCCGGTGATGAATCTTCGGAGCGAGGTGAGTCTCCTTTCCAACCTTGTAAGAGGGAATTGTCCCCATAGGTACCCTACATGCTATATGCAGTTGTCTGCGGGGGCTACGGACGTACCAAGTGACGAGAGTCCATTCGTAGCGACTACTATTGTTATGTCCGGGTAGTTAGGACCCACACCATGCCTTACATTCTCCTTGTAACAACTTACATGTTATGTTATGAGATCCTGTTATATGTGGTTTGTTTTTCTGAGACTTATGGATTTTAAATCGTATAAGCGGAATTGTTTTACTGAAATATAATATGAAAATAACTATTTTACGGGAGATAATATGAAAGGAAGTCGTTTTATTGTAAAATGAAATGAAACGAACTGTTTTATTGAAAACAATACGAAGGAAATTGTTTATGGAAAATGTTTATGAAAAGAAAAGAGAATTATGTGAGCATAGATATGACAATCCAGTATGTATATAATCGAGTCAGCACACGAGTCGCAGGTTTGATTCGCGATCGTGGGTTAGCTTATATCTATATCATGTATCGAGTCAACACACGAGTCGCAGGTATGATGCGCGGCCGTGGGTCAGCTTATTACTATATCGAGTCAGCACACGAGATGTAGGTATGATGCGCGATCGTGGGTCACCTTATTACTATATCGAGTCAGCACAAGAGTCGCAAGTATGATGCGCGATCTTGGGTCAGCTTATTACTATATCGAGTCAGCACACGAGTCGCAGGTATGATGCGCGGCCGTGGGTCAGCTTATTACTATATCGAGTCAGCACACGAGTCGCAGGTATGATGCGCGATCGTGGGTCAACTTATTACTATATACAGTCAGCACGCGAGTCGCAGGTATGATTCGTGATCGTGGGTTAGATTATGACCTCAGTCCTTATGACCACCCTTATGACTCCGGCCGGTTGTCTTGTCCGTGTCTTTATATGCTCCTTGGGTTCTGTTCACTTATAATTTGATAGTCAGGCATTGGTTAAGAGAAAATTATAGTACATTGAGGTTCATTTTCAGTTATTACCTGAATTTCCTTATTTGATATGCACTTGTGGTTTCTGTCCTACCTGCCTACTGCATTCGCCATATCCTGTCATATATTATATTGTTGGACCTTAGTGAGTGTCTAGTCGACCTCTCGTCACTACTTCTTCGAGTTTAGACGGGATACTCACTGGGTACATATATATATATTTATGTACTCATGCTACACTTTCTGTGCATTTTGTTGCACATGTATCATCATAGTTCAGCGACTGATTTGGAGACTTACTCGGGCTGCATTCATCCGGAGGTGTTCCGCAGTTGACAGAGTCTCCTTCTTTCTATATCTTTACATTGTATCTCTATTTCCTTTGTCCCATTTATTTGTCGGACAAGAGTTGTATAATTGTATAAATT
The DNA here is from genome assembly GCA_005239495.1 of Nicotiana undulata. Taxonomy (NCBI): domain Eukaryota; kingdom Viridiplantae; phylum Streptophyta; class Magnoliopsida; order Solanales; family Solanaceae; genus Nicotiana; species Nicotiana undulata. Next base: position 76,737 of record ML254038.1, read on the forward strand.
CTTAGAAACTGCTCATGTACTTGTGTCACCGGGTTCTAGGGATGTGTTGAGTCTTGTTTTATTGAATTAAATGGATTTCCCATCGTGTTTAATTTACAAAAATTTATTTATTTGATTATGAAATGCAATAAAGGCAACGATTTCAAAATTGTTAAACAGGAAGGTATTTCAACTGATTAAGGGGTTGGCTTGCCTGACAGTGGTGTCCGTCGCCATCACAACCCATAGGTTTTGGGTCGTGACAGCGGCGTATTACATAATGGAAAAGTACTCATTATTAGCATGTTTTAACACAGAAATTTATAAGTGATAAAAGAATGCATATGTTGAAAACACTAGACATGGGACCTAAGAGGCATGGTTTCTAATGCATGCATGAATCCTAAACATGGTTTCTATTGCGCAATCAAGAATATAAACCTAAGGACATGTTTTCTACCCTTTAATAACTATAGCATGAGTAGTACCCCTCCCTTTTCACTATCCATTCCCAAAGAGTTTTTTACAATAATTATTACAAACCATTCGTGTTCCGGGTGCTTAATGAGACTTTCCTTAATACCATATCCCAGACACCGAAATGTCAAAGGTGGGCTCTTCGATTGTAATACCTTTCCATCCGTTGCTTTTGGGTGGACTCACGCCTTTCATCTAATAGTTCCACGCTCGTATTCATGGCCTCGTTGTTTGACTCTTTGATTGCATATCGGCACGTGAGACTCGGTTATCCTACTTTGACCGGTACTAGATCTTTGGCTCCGTAAACCAAAGAGAACGTGGTGGCCTCGGTAATGGATTTTGAGGTCGTACGACATGCCCATAGGACTTCGCGCAAGATTTCTTTCCATTTTCCTTTGGCGTCGGTCAATCTCTTTTAGAAGTTTTGGAGTGTGGTTTAGTTTGTGGACTCTGCTTGCCTGTTCCCATTAGGGTGATAGGGTGTTGATAGGATCCTTTTGATCTAATGTTCTTCAAAGAACTTTCTTACTTTGCTGCCGATGACCTGCTTCCCATTGTCGCACACGATCTTGGCCGACATTACGAACTGACATATTATGTGTTCCCAAATGAAATCATTGACTTCCTTCTCCATGAATTTCTCAAACAACTAGGCTTCCACCCATTAAGAAAAATAGTAAGTCATAAATAATATAAATTGAGTTACCGGGTGTCCATGGAAGGGGGTCGAAGATGTCCATCCCTCATTTCATGAACGACCAGGGTGAAAAGACCGAATGCAGCAAATCCCTGGAATGATGAATCATAAAAGAAGGCCTTTGACATCCGTCACATTTTCATACAAACTCCTTCATGTCCTTTTTAATGTTGATCCAGTAGTAGTTGACTCTAATTATTTTCCGAACTAATGATTCGGCGCTTGAATGATTTCTGCAGGTGCCTCCGTGGACTTCCCCCCAGAACATACTCATCATCTCCTGGTCCCAGGTATATTAAGAGTGGGCCATCGAGTGCTCTCCTGAATGCGGTATCATTTTCGGACAACCTGAACCGGGCTGCCTTCGTATGTAGAGCCCTTGATTCTTTAGGATCCGAGGGCATTTTTCCGGTGTCTAGATACTCTATATATTTGTTTCTCTAGTCCTAAGTTCAGATTGTTGAGTTTATCTCGGCGTACCCTTCTTGCACTACCGATCTCATGAGTTGATCACCCTCGAGTTGAACTTAGTGATGTCGACCGACGATCCCAGGTTTGCAAGAGCATCTGCCTCGCTGCTTTGATCCCGAGGTATATGTTGTAAAGTTCACTCTATGAATTGATGTAATGTTACCTGTAGTTTATCCACGTATCTTTGCATTTGTTCTTCTCTGACTTCGAATGTCCCATTAACTTGGTTCACTACAAGGAGGGAGTCACTCTTAGCTTCGATCACCTCTGCCCCCAAGCTTTTGGCTAGTTCGAGACCTGTAATCATGGCCTCATACTTGGCATCACTATTAGTCAATTTTACAGTCCTAATAGATTTTCTAACTACATTACCTCTTGGTGTCTTCAATACTATGACATGTCCGGACCCCTTTGCGTTTGAGGCACCGTCTGTAAAGAGGGTCCAGATTCCCAAAGAAGTCCCCGATTTAAACAACAACTCTCCTACGACCTCGGGTAATAGGGTCGGTGTAAAGTCAGCCACGGAGTCTGCCAAAATTGGAGATTTAATGGCACTCCGGGGTTGATTTCAATATTGTATCCGCTGATCTCCACAACTCATTTGGCAAATCTCCATGAGTGCTCGGGTTTATGCATTATGTTTCTCAATGGGTAAATATCTACAACACATATGGGGTGGCATTGAATGTATAGTTTCAGCTTCCTAAAGGTGCTTAGCAAAGAGAGCGCCAACTGTTCTAGGTGAGGATACCTAGCTTCGGCCTCGCCTAGAGTCCTGCTAACATAATAGATTGGAAATTACTTACCTTCCTCTTCCCGGACCAGGACTCCACTTACCGCCACCTTGGATACTGCTAAGTACAGGTTGTCGCGCCCCCTTTTTTTTCCCCTTAAAGCGGAGAGATCGGGTTTATGACATTTTGGACAACTCCTTTTGAAGGATAAAAGGGTTAAAAGGAAGAGTCGCCACCTAACGCTTTTTATGGTGCGTTCGGGCACCTAGATTAGTTAACTCATAAGACTAGTTTGCATTACTAGAGATTGGGTAAGGGCTTGAAGTTATCCCAAGGGGAAGGTATTAGGCACCCCTCAGGATCCACAACTGCAGTTCCCAGCCAAATGGTTTTTGTGAATTCAGACAATAAGCAAATAACAAGTACGACTCGTATAAGAGGGTATTTCAAACAAGTATGGAAGTTCATTAGAAATTTGAAAGAAATCAAAAGTAAATATTTGAGAAAACACATCCTAGGTTTAAATTAATATGGACCACATCAATGCAATACCCGATAGACAGAACTACACGTGGTATTAGCGCATGGGTCATCGTATCCATATTCTACTCTTCCCAACCCGTGAAGGTATTTAGAGCGTGTGTTGGTCACGATACTTATTGCGTGCTCTTACTCGTTCCATCCTATCAGTCCTGGAGGAAGTTAAGACTACTATTCCTACAGGGTAGGTACTAGGCTGAACCCCTAGGTTTAAAGGGCAAAATTCTAAGCGACAAATAAAATAATTAGGACTTCAAAATATAGGGCACGCACAGAAGCAACTACGAGGCTCATATATCCCTCCACAAGTCAATACACATGATTAGCATGACTCAAACACAAAGAGGTCTCAAATTTCAGAACTTGAGATAGGATGGCTACATGTGAATACAATAGTGGGACAGATTAATTACTGAGTTTTAGAAGAAGAAACCTGGTTAGTTATAAACTATGAATTCTTATCTGCAATTAGCCAAGTTATGCACAGAGAAAAAAATGTCCAGTTTTACAAATGTTGATACCTAAGGCTTGCCTAAGTCTGTAAAAATACTCCAGTCGTCCTGTTTTAGTCTCAGGAAATAGTGAATAGTCAGGATTAACCTGTTTAGACTTAGTCGTGGTAGAGAGTGAGTATTTAAACAAGTATAGATGCAAGTCCTATGAAGCATGATATCTAAATGTAGGAAGGATGTTGAGTATGCAAACTTATGCATGCTGTTTTTTTAAATGCACAAACGTTTTCAGTAATCAAAACTAATTTTAGTGAGATTTGCCTATTACACGTCCTTTTGACTCGAAACAGTACATACAAAAGCGTAATTTGTTGAGTTACTAAACGTAGCACATGATTTCTAAGTGTTCAATGCAGTATGTTCTAACACATGAATTTGGCATAGATAACATGAACATGCTGATAATTAAAGCCCTAAAGTAGCATGGTCTCTAATGCAAATATTGACATTTAATGCTATCGCTTAACCTAAAAAGGATGTCTAGATATAGTTATTGTGAACATGAAGAGGCAGTAACCTTATAACAGCTGTTTTTATAGTTATTTAATTACGAACAGGATTTCCAAGTGAGGCATTTGCAAAGATGATGCAGCAATTATAACATCCTTTTACTACGAACTTGATGAGTATGATGAGATGCTGAAATAAATAGACCTAAAGCATGGTATCTAATGCATGTATGGCAAGTATTCTTAAACATGTGACTATTGCACACATAGGTAAAATAAACCATATAAACATGTTCTTTACCCGTAATTATACTAAGCATGCATAACCCCTCCCATTTCACTATCCAACCCAAGAGTTATTTTTACAATTAATTATTACATACCAGCATTGCATAAATTACACAAATGAATAATAAAATTAAGAATTTACACTATAGGGAACCTAAAAGTAGGGCCAAGTATCCAGATCCAAACATGCCATATGCCATGACCCTTTGTAACCCAGGTGTGTCAGAGTTCCTAAGGTTCTCAGAGGATCCCAGGCAGTGCTCACACCCAAGTTCCCTAGCCAGGAAGGAGTAAGTGTAGTGTGAAGTGCCAGCCTTGTGTGTCAGAGTTCAATGGGTACTCGAATGGTCCCCAAGGTAGTGCTCACACGAAGGGGAATAAACTTAGAGACTAAGAGTAGTGAGATGTGCTTATAGTCTTAAAAGAGTTGAGTTTGAAAAGTAGTTTTTGAAATAACTATTTTGGAAATAGCTTCAGAGAACAACATGAAAGTTTGTTTTATGACAACTAGTTTGAAGAGGAAAGAAATAGGACAATCCGCAATTCAGAACATACATAGTTCAGGGAATGAACACAAACAGGGATAGGGGGAACTGGGGACAAATAAGCCACGTAATGAAAACAGACTTGCACACAAGTAGAACTCAGAGTAGGGTTACAGGATTTAAAAAGTCCTAACATAGTTATCACAGAGTGTTCATGCATGTAATCCAACAACATTAGATTGAGAGGGTGTCAGACAATGTCACAAATTAGGTCCAGGATTAGGATTACATAATAGCTAGGTATTATAGGTGCATGCTTATAATGTTAGGGGTCAGGGGGTGAGGCAGATTCATAATGAAAACATATAGGAGCAGTACTGGACATGCTCAATTGAAGGTGAAGGGAAGTCACATAGAACAAATAGATATGCTAGTTTCATAGGAATCAGGCAAAATCTTAATGAATCACACCAGGAAACAACAGACATATTAGACTAAGGGGGGAGGGAAATCACATAGACATGCTAGTTACAAAGTAAATAGTAGAACCATAAGTAGAAGCACAAAAGGAATAACAGAAATCTTAATAGGAACTGAAACATGTTGTTTTGGGTACTGTAACCTTAAACTAGAAACATACTAGTCAAGAGTGAGAATAGAACAACAATGTGCAGAGAAGTAGAGCAATAGGACAATGGTCTGCAGAGCAAGAGCAACAATAATTACTCAGTCTTGGCTTTCAGCCGACTGAGTCAGTAACTAATACGAGAAGCAAGAGAGAATGTGTATGAAAGCAAGAGAGAATTCAGAACAATATGAGTGTGCTATGTGTGTATGTGTTCGTATGTATGTCTTAGTATATGTTATGCCAAAGAGAGTAGAGTATTTATAATGCTGAAAACGAGTAAAGAAACTAAGGTAAGGAGTACTAGTCTAACACAACTATGGAAATAATACTTAATCAATATCAATTAAAGGATCTGAACTCCCTTAATTAGGGATTCAAGTTCAAACGGGACAATCATAGTTAAATACGGGAAATAAATCAATTTATAAGACTGATTTTACTATAATAGGGATAGTAAAATCATGTAGCATACAATAAAATCCAAGTGCGTAACACATAATTAATGAAAGTAAACTGATAGAATATTCATAAGGCAAAGTAGGGTTTTAATTCTAAAAATTAGCCGAGGGAATCTCGAATGCAATTAAAATCACAGGGAATCAAGCATAATCAAGGAAAGTATCACATAAGTAAGGAAACATTTTAAAAAATCAGTACAGAACATACAAAGTCATAGGTTCGAAGAAAATATCATAGCTATGCAAAGAGACACACAGAGCCAGTAGAGAGCATCACACAAACAATCATTAAACCAATAATCAGACTTGATAAACAACAAAATAGCACAAAAAATCAGTGAAACCATAAGCAAGAGGAATAGTATAGATTCAGAAACACCAACCACGAATAAGCGTAAGAAGCATAGAGCACATAGAGAGTCCAGAAGTACCATACATATATGGCAAACATAGCAAACAAGATGAACTAAAACCCTAAAAATTGGGGTTTTTAGTAAAAAGCTTTGAATCAATCATGTTAACAGAGAAAAGCATAGAATAACATTAAAGTAGAAGTAAATAAAATTGTTTTTGAAAGGGGTTTGTGAAACCCTAGTTTTAAAATTGAAAGATCGTTTAAAAATGAAAGTTTTCAAAGAAAACATAGAATGAAGTTTTGTAATACTATAGATCTAGAGTAGATCTAGGATTAATCGAAAGATATAGGGTTAGGAGAGGCCGAAAAGTGGCATGGGACCATGGGAGATGAGTTGGACCGCTCCAGGTGCGCCTGAGAGCCCTAGAGTACTGGACCGGTGCAAAGTGGGTAGGTAGCCTAGAGATGGTGAAGGACCATATATTCCGGTGAGAGAACCGGCCGGAGAAGGTGAACATAACCCATCAGAGGAGAGAAGTCAAGGAGACTTCTAGAGATAGTTAGAGAGTAACAGAGTGGGATAGAGAAAGACGGGGTCTTGGGAAATGAGGGGTCGATGAGGGGGGGGGGGGGGGGGGGGGGGGGGGGGGGGGGGGGGGGGGGTTGGTTGAGCTAATTATGGAAATAGGGTTCTGGGCCATTGATATAATTTGATCAACGACTCAGATTAATTAGAGGGGTTAGTCCGGGTAGGATAATTTAGTTGGGCTGGGTTGTTGGGCTGGTTAAGGTTTGGGTTAAAGATGGCTGAAATTTAAATAAAAATGGCCAAATGTTAAATACCCAATTAAAAGTAGATAAATATTTTATAAAAATGGCTACTAATTATAAAAATAAAATTGAGGCTAAATAAACTAAATTAAAATGATTAATTAGTATTTAAAATATAAATGACTAATTATTGAGTAAAATTAGCATAGAAATAAGTAATTAGGCTATAATTGCAAAGTTATTGCAATTATAGTCAGATGGTGTCGATTTGGCTAATTTGTGAAATAAATTTGGTCTTAATAGGACCAAAATGATATATCAAATCACGAAATATTTTTTTTAGATCATTTGTAATACAATTTATAATCAATTATTAGAGATAAAGCTACTGGATAAATTAGAATAAATTAATAAAAATTTGGAAAAATTATAGAAAACACCAGTTGTTATAGAAACTGATTTTGAAGGTACATATGCAGGTTCAAAATAATTTTGAGGAAAAATTGGGTATCAACAGCTGCCCCTCTTTACCCAGAAAGGATGAAAGAGTTGTCGGTTAAGATATGATGGCCAATTTTGACCGAGTAGAAATAGTATGGACGATTCAGGCCGCCCCTGGCCTCTGAGCTACCTACATATCCCTGGTTTTACAGGAATCAGGCCGTATGTAGTTCGGGAGTCACCAACGAAGTATACCTGTGACGTTTACAAGGACGGACGCGAGGTGCAAGGCGACGTGAACAGAATGGCTTACGGGGTAGTTTGGAGAATTGGAGCGGTCCGCTCCTGCCTGGCTGGCTGTTCCTGGCCAGATTTCCTGCAAATGAATAACAAGCATATATTGTGCGTAATTTAAACATGATGCAGATTCCTATTGGACTATGAATGTTGTCTTTGGACGGTTAAGGATGACGTCCTTAGACCATGATTCGCTTGATGTAGGATTCGCAGGCTATGAAATGATGTCCTCGGGCCATGAAGATGGTGCCTCCGAACCAAGATGCCTTTGAATAATGATATGCAAACTGATAAAAGAGATCCTCAGGCCATGACATGATGTTCTCGGGCCATGAAGATGGTGCCTCTGAACGATGACGCCTTCGGATATGTTGGCGATATTTCAGCCCATGAAAATGCAATAGTATGATGCTAACAAGACAGAGCTTAGTCTTGCGAATTAAAGGGGCAGATCTTAGCCCGAAAGGAAACGAAGTAGATAATGGTAGAGACAATAGTTGCTTTGCAAAGTAAATGGGAGGCAGTATTTAGCCTCGGAAGGCAGAATGATAGCCTTATGCAAGAAGTGAAGTATAGACGGAGACAAAGCTTAGTCTCGGAAGGCAGAAAGGCAGCCTTATGCAAGATGTAAATGCAGATAGAGGTAGCGTTTAACCTCGGAAGGCAGAATGGTAGCCTTATGCAAGAAATAAAATGCAGATGGAGACAGTGCTTAGTCTCGAAAGGCAAAATGGTAGCCTTATGCAAGGAATAAAATGCATATGGAGACAATGCTTAGTGTCGGAAGGCAGAATGGTAGCCTTATGTAAGGAATCAAATGCAGATGGAGACAGTGCTTAGTCTCGGAAGGCATAATTGTAGCCTTATGCAAGAAAAGATAAATACAGATTTAGGTAGCGTTTAACCTCGGAAGGCAGAATGGTAGCCTTATGCAATGCAGAGAATAAAAATGCAGATGGAGACAACGATTAGTCTCGGAAAGCAGAATGGTAGCCTTATGCAATATTAAAAGACTGACAACAAAAACTCTTAGTTGGTAATAAATTGCGGTAGAGCATTGTGGTAATGAAACGTCATTTGTGCTGATAACAAATGTTGGCATGTGCGACGAGTTTGAGGAGCATGTCTTTGAACACTGTATGTCTTTCGGGTGGATGATATGTCTTTGTGATCTTTGTGCCTGCATCCAAAGAAAAATTGTAAGTTCTGTAAAGGGGGGAAGGTTAGTTCGTATCCCTGCCGGCTTTGCTAGACTTGTCTGCTCGCAGATGATGCTGTCTGTACTGTTGGTGGTAGCGTTTACTGAACAAGCTGTTTCAAAAATAGATATGCATGATTTTGTAAAGATATAATATAAGTATATAATCTAAAATAGTTTTTAGATTAACCGGCGATCGTGACGCGGTTCAAGGCATTGCAACCTCTTGCTACAGAACTTTGAGGGTCCTCCTCAAAATTCTTCCCCAGTTTGATAGGTGACTACTCCTAGCTGCTGCTTGCACGGCGATAGACTGTACTTGATTCAGAATTTTGAGGGTCCTCCTCAAAATTCTGCCCCAGTTGGCTGGGTGGATGCTTCCAGATTGCTGCTTGCTTCAGAATTTTGAGGGTCGTCCTCAAAATTCTGCCCCAGTTTCCAATTATGGGGGAAAATGAAATTTTTATTGAATTGTGACCGAACCCATAGGGCTGCCTACGTATCCCCTCTTAAACGGGAATTAGGTCGGGCGTAGTTCAATTTACATTGTTGACAAAAGAATAAGGAATTACACATCGTAGCGCTTGATTGCATCTGAATTGAATGGTTTTGGCCAAACTTCTCCGTCCATTTCTGCAAGTATAAGTGCTCCTCCTGTCAGTACTCTGTGAGCCAGGTACGGACCCTGCCAGCTAGGAGAAAATTTCCCTTTGGCTTCGTCTTGGTGAGGAAAGATTTTCTTTAGCACCAGCTTCCCTGGTGTTGTTGATACCCAATTTTTCCTCAAATTATTTTCAAATCTGTGTATAAGCTTTCAAAATCACTCTTTGCAATAATGAGCATTTTTCTAATTTTTTTTATATGTTATCTAAATTATTTCCCTATTTATTTAATAATTCATATTTTAATAATTCATAATTTGTGTTCTAAAACTAATTTCAAAATACTTTCCAGTTCAGTATGTCATTTATAATCACTTGTTATTTATTAAAATCAAATTATTTCGTAAATTGGCCAATTGTGTCTTGTTTAATTTCAATTACGATAATTTTGCAACTATAGCCTAATTGCACAATTTATGCTATTTTAATTCGATAATTATTCATTATTATATTTAATTACCATAATTGCATTTATTTAAACTCAATTTTCATTTTTTATATAATTATTAGCTGTTTATTAATTAATTAACTATTTATTTGGGAATTTAACATCTAGCCTATCCTCATTTAAAATCTATTTACATTTTTTAACCTATTACCCAACCCATTAACCCAATTAAAATACCCAAACCCAAACCCTGAACCCACCCGGCCCAATCCCCATTCAATCTGAGCTGTTGATACAACGAGATCAACGACCCAGATTATTAGTTTCCTTAATTAATCTAACCTAACCCCTCCCCGTCTCTAATTTCCCATCTCACTCACTCTCTCTCTTCTCGACTCTTCTGCTCCCTCATCTCTCTAGAGCCTTCTGGGCTCTTCATCTTCTTCAATGGCCTTCATCTCCGACCACTCCCAGGCTCATCCCTTCAACCACTGACCACCATGAATCCATCTCCCCTGCTACTTCATCTCGGAGACCCTTTGAAAGCTTCAACCATGCCAGAATGGCCATGGAAGCTCCTGCCTAGGCGCTTCTGGCTTTCTCCGGCGAGGTTTGACTCAGTTGTGTTCTGACTACCACCATCTCTGAGCATTACTACAGGTTTTCCAATAATCTATGGGTTCTTTCTAAACCCTAGCTCTAATCCTTCGACTTCCTTTAAGATCTGCAACAGATCTATGTTTATCTCGATGATTCTCACCTATGTTTTCTTAAAAACCTGATGTTTTTCAAACAATTTCTTTTTTTGCCTTTATAAACTAGGGTTCTAGAACCCTTCTTTTAAGGCGGTTTAACTCCTGATTTCTTAAGTATTATCTTATGATTTTCCTGTGTTTGCCTGTTTATTCAAAGTTTTTACTTGATTGTTTGATTCTTTTGCTAAAATCCTAAAACCTTTAGTCAAAACCCTAATTTCCGATTTGCTCTTCAATGTATATGTTTACTTGTTTGATATGTTTGCTTGTCTCATGAAAAATTTAGGCATCATGCATGTTCTATGTGTTTTGTACTTCCTGCTCTAATATGTCCTTAGGGTTTGTCTGATCTTGTCAATACATGTTATTTATCAAGTCTAATTATCCATTATTGATTGTTCACATAATTAGTCATACTAATTTTGGGTAATTACCCGTTAAACCTGTGATATATGCCCTAAGTCTATGATTTTGTGTAGAGCTCCTTGCTGATTTTGAATTGGTTCCTTACTTATGTGATACTTCCCTTATTTATTACTGATTCTCTGTAATTTTCAATCTCATGCGTATCTTTTTGAACCAGTTTTCAGAATTAAAACGGTACTCTGCCCTATTTTTATGTGCACAAATATGTTGTCAATAATTCAATACAGACTTTCCTTAATTGTGTATTTATGTACTTAGACTTAATTGCATGATTTGTACTTTCTACCCCTGTCATGGTAAAAATCACTTTCACGGTGATTCCTTTCCTTATTTAGTACTGATTGTGTCCGTTTGAGCTGTGACTCCCTAATTAAAGGGAGTCTGAGTCCTAATTGATTCTGATTTGGTATTATTCCCATATTTATGCTAAACTTTTACTTGTTACCATATTTTCCTGCATGTTTTCAAAGCTATAAATACTCTTACTCTTTCATTTAGTAGAAATAAGTCAAATATTGCTCCATTCTCTCTATACTACTCTCTTGTGTTCTGCTTCTCTTGGCTCTCTCTCTTGTCTCTATTGTTACTCTTTGTTGCTTACTATTAGCCGGCTGCTAAGCCAAGGCTAATACTGTGCTATTTTATACTCTCTCCTGCTGCTCTTTACTTGCATCACTGGTATGTCCTAGTTAATATTACTGTACTCTAAACAACATGCTTCAATTTTGTTTAAGGTTCTTACTGTTTCTTTTGTGCTTTTATTTGTGGTTTTATTGCTTACCCTGCAACTAGCATGCCTAAATCCCTTTATGATCTCTCTTCTTCTTCTAGTTAACTTAACTCATGTTCTGCTTCCCTATAGTTCATTATGCCATATGTATGTAACTACATGTTCTATCTTGCATCCCTTATGTGTTTTCTACAGCAACTGTATGATGCTTGGTATCTTTATGTGATGAATCTGTTACTGTAATCCCCAATTGGTTATGCTGCCCTATTGCTTATCCCCTGAATCCCTTTTCCTCTTTGTGTTTGTCTGCTTGGAACTCTACTGATTTGTGGTTAGTGTTGTTACTTCCTATTTCAAAATTATTTTCTCATGTTAGTCTCTAAGTGATTTTAAAATTCCCTTTCTTAACCTCTTTTAGCACTTCACACAATTCCTAGACCTTTAGGTTCCACCCCCTCAGTGTGTGCATCGCTTAGTGACCATGAGTTCCCTCTGAACCTTGAGACACTGAGGTAAGGGTACTCTACACTGCACTTGTTTAACCATGGGCATTTGTTGGGTGCAGGTATTGGCCAGGGCCCTCACCAAGGCCTTTGGGAGCTTTGTCGCACCCAGGTTGATGTAAGGTTGTGAAATTGAAAGGGGTGAGTCTGGAAGATTGGGCCTGATTGAAGGCTCCCCACAGAATAACTTCTTATTTCCTTTTCTTTCATTATTGTAATTCACTTATTATGGTCTGTAATAATTTGTAAACGAATGATTGGGGCTGGATAGTGAATATGGGGGTTATACATGCCTAGCTTAGGTAATGGGTACAAAACATGCTTATAGGACCTTACTTACTTATTTGTGCATTAGATAACATGCATAGGACATGCATTCACATATTAAAAATCTTGTTTTAGGATTTTCACTTTCAGCATGTTATTATACTCATTTCATGATTCTTATCAGTTAATAAACAAGCAACATCAACTGTCATAAAGTCATTGCTGCATTTTCATCTTAGAAACCATGTTTTTTTAAGAACTTCTACGTGCATTAGATATCCTGCTTCTTAAGATCTTCCACTTGTTTGAGTTGCTATCGTTAAAATGTCTAACTAGCCTGCTTAATCTAATAATCCCGTAAAATATGGTTAATTTGTTTGAAACGTTTTCTGCAAGTATATATCCCTTAAAAAAGACTTAAATATGCATGTTCACCCTTTGATATAATTAGGCAATATAGGCGACGCCTAGGCAAACTTTAGGCCTAATGCATATTGAGATTAATTAACTGGGTTTAGAACAGACCAGTCCCCTTAAACATTTTACTTCCTGATGCTCGCCTTTTTATTTTACCTCATTGAAATCATTTTGCTCTTGCTTTACTTTTAAAACAGTCTTGAAATTACGTATTTGCCTCCCCTAGGGCTCTCTGATTTTGTACTATTATGTATAAACTACTGGGTTTTCAAAATGCCTCATTCTGCTTAAAATCGTGCCATTTTGACTCCTTATTTGTATGCCTTTCAAATCACTATGTTTTGATACCATCTTACTACTCCTTTTGCTACGGTTCTTCGAAAACTAATAGCTATTACTCTATGTTGAGCCACTGTATTTTATTTACTTATCCTTTAAAATCATTTCAAACTCATGCTTTAATAACTTTCATCTACGTTCACTGAAATCTTTTAATCACTGCCTATTTCTAAGTCTACTGCTCCCTTTAGCAGCTGTATTCTGGTCACTTATCACTATTTTACTTCAAAAAATGGACTCTAATGATTTTCTGCTATGTTTTCTTGAAAGCCTTAATCACTGTACTTCTAAGTCTTACCATCACCTCTAACTGCTATATTTCTAAAAATCAGCTATTTTGAATCACTCAATCTCAATTAAATCCTCTGCCTTCATTAAGTTTTCCAAATCAGATTCTTCTTGATTTACTGTTTTACCAAAAATTCCTATTTTAAACTCCTCATTGAGACTTTAGGTGTGTTTGAGACGTGCCGATTATATGTCTACCTGTGGAGGGATCTATGAGCCTTTATTTTCCCCCTATGTGTTCCTTCATATGTGAAGTCTTACTTGTTATGCATGTCGCCTAGTATTTTATCCTTTAAGCCTAGGGGTTCAGCCTAGCACTCACATTGTAGGATTAGTAGTCCTAAACACCCTCCAAGACTTATAGGATGGGACGGGTAATGGAACGCAATAAGCTTTCATGACCAACACATGCGCTTTAAATAACCTTACGGAGTGGGAAGGGTAGAATACGGATATGATGACCGGTGCGCTAATACCACGTGTAGCCGCCTCCTCGAGGTGTGACATACCGGTTATTGAATTGAAGTGATCCATATTACTTTAAACCTAGTACGATTCTTTTCAAATGTATATGTTAGTCAAACACCTTTAAAGATTTTCATACTTGTTTTAAATCCCCTCATATGTGAACCTTACTTGTTATTTGTTCACCGTCCAAATTCAAGAAACTAATTGGCTGGGACCCATATTTGTGGATCTTGAGAGGTGCCTAATACCTTCCCCTTGAGATAATTTCAAGCCCTTACTGTCACGACCCAGAATCCTAATCCGAGTCTTGATGGCGCCCAACGACGGGGTTAGGCAAGCCAACACAAATTACCCTAAGTGATACCCTTCCCATCTAATTAAACAAGTCAAAGATTTACCAGTTAATAACAACTAACATGATACTAACCTTGAGCGAAGGTAAAGTCATAGTAGATACAAAGCCAAAATAAAACATACACCTGCTTGTACAACCCGAACCCAAAAGATATATATATACACTACGCGTGTGTGCGAGGAACTAGTGTCACGAGTGTCATGGGCAACTACTGAATATACAATGACTACAATATATACAGAGTCTCCGTCTGAATGAAATGTACAGAGAATATAACAAAAGAACTCCAGAGTGCTGCTAGGAAGTCGCCGGGAAAGCAGCTCACCGTGAAGTATGACCACGCTATCAATAACTAGCACCGGCCTGATAATCAGATGCCAGCCTCCGGGCCTGTACAGTCAAGTACAGAAAAGAAAAGAAAGTGCAGCATGAGTACATATTAAATAAATATGTACCTAGTGAGTATCCCGCCTAAACTCGAAGAAGTAGTGACGAGAGGTCGACTCGATACTCACTAAGGTCCAACAGTAATAACATATGATAGAATATGATGAAATACAGTAGGCATGTCAGGGAAATAAGCAACAAGTATATATATATCAAAAGCAGAAAAAGAATCCAAACAATTTCTGAACTAAACAATAAAGCATTTTCAAGGTAAGACCACCGAACGAAACAAAATCACAGATTCTTAGATCCGTCGTGGCGTACGGGCTGCTCCCATAAGGTACCTTCTACACTCGCCGTGGCGTACGACCCGATCCCATATTCATTTCAATTTCTTTTCAACACTACCGTGGCGTAAGGCCCGCTCCCATATATTTCAATTACTTTCCAATTCCGCCGTGGCGTATGGCCCGCTCCCATATGTTTCACAATTCTTTTCAATTCTGCCGTGGCGTACGACCCACTCCCATATATTTATATTTCACAATTTCTTTTCAATTTCGCCATGGCGTACGGCCCGCTCCCATATATTTCACAATTTCTTTTCAATTC
>ML254038.1:92564-131535 GCA_005239495.1 Nicotiana undulata
AAAATTCTCGAAGGGATCACTCACCCATAGCCTAAGGATCACTAAGGTGCGATTTCTACTTGAATTCATGGCCAAAAATGGAAAATCACGAAATTCTAAAGAACCCTAAAATTACTACCTAATTCTATGGTTTTTAGATGATTTAGTAGTGAATTTAACTAAGAATTAATGTTTGAAACTAGTAAAACTATGGAATTTACTTACCTCAATAACAGTGGTGGAAGGTCCCTTGAAGAGCTCTCTACAAACTTGAGGAGGAAGATGAAAATTGAGGAAAAATGCTAAGTCCCGTATTTTTATAAAACTGCCTAGGGATTTCTTAACTGCGATCGCGACAAGGGGCATGCGATTGCGAAGGCCAACTGGCCAGACCTCTGCGATCGCGAAGTCCAACTGGCCAGACCTCTGCGATCACGACAGGGGTCCTGCGATCGCGAAGAACAAACTCACCCGGCCCAGACGCGACTCTATGAGATCGCGATAAAAGGTTGCAATCGTGAAGGTGTGGAACCCAAACCTCTACGATCGCGAAGGGGAAGCTACGATCGCAGGGAACAATCAACAGCCCAGCAAAATCCTTCTCCGCGATCGCAACCCACCTTCTGCGATCGCAGAGAAGGAAACCAGATAGCAGAAATTGTGGTTTTTCTAACTTAGCTCCCGGGGGTCTAAAACACACCTGAGCCCCTCGGGACCCCCTCCAAAAGCACCGGCAAGTCTGTATTCATGATACAGACTCACTCGAACTTCCGGAACATAAAGAACAACAACGAAACTCAAAATTCAACCCCAAAACCAAATTGAATCAACTTAAGAACTTAAGAAATTCTAGAATACACTTCAATACGCCGAACCGACCTAAACTACTCGAAATGACTTGAAATTTTGCAGACAAGTTATAAATGACATGACGGAACTATTCCCGGTCTCGGAATTTCATTCGGACCTCGGGAACATAAAATCACCTTTCAAGCCAAATTTCAAATTCTTTAAAATCCTCAAAACTTCATTAACTCAAATTTTCTCATTTTGATCCGAAACCAATAAATTCAAGTCCGTCTCTTACCAAATTTCGCAGATAACTTATATAACACATATTGAACCTGTTCCAAGCGCTAGAATCATAATACGCGCCCAGCAGCACAGGTTTCACATCAAGGTTCATTTTTATAAGCCTTTAATATTTTTATAAAATAATTTTCTTTAAAAAATTCATTTCTCGGACTTGGGTCCTCAGAATTCGATTCCGGGCACATGCCCAAGCCCCATATTTTCCTACGGACCTTTCGGGACCGTCGAATCATGGATCCGGGTCCGTTTACCAAAAATGTTGAACAAAGTCAACTTTATTCAATTAATTTATCATAATTTTTAACTCTGAATCAAGTTTTCACATAAAGGATTCCCGGCTACGTGCCTGGGCTGTGCACGCACATCGAGGTGAGATTAATGGAGGCTTTCGGGGCCTCGAAACACAATCAAAATTAGATGCACACAAGATGACCCCTTTTTGGGTCGTCACACTTACCCAATCTCTGGTAACGCGAACTAGTTCATGAGTTATCAACTCTAGGTGCCCTAACGCACCATAAAATCGTTAGGTGGCGACTCTTCCTCAAACCTCTTCCTTTAAGGAGTTGTCCAAAATGTCATAAACCCGATCTCTCCGTACCTAACCTGTGCGATGGAAAAAGGGGGCGCGATAACATGGCGACTCTGTTGGGGAACTTTCCTAGGCTTACACCATTACAATTTGCTTTTGTGAATTTGGACCTTTAATTTTCATTTAAATGCTTCACCTTTTCCTATTTTCCGTTATATGCCGTTAATTGTTTTATTTTCGCAAGTATTTATTTCACCTGAACGAAACTGACATATCTTCATGTTTTCTTTGTAACCGCTTTCCATCATAACTGTTGTATTTTCTTTCTTTACCGCTTTCCTCAACGTGAAAATACATGCCTATTTGTTTAAATACTATTTACTACATATCATGCTCCGCATTCATATTCCACTCGTGCCAATCAAATCCTATAGCAACGCTTACAATGAGTGGTTGCACTATTCCAATATTACTACCCCCTAAATTCGGAAAGGCGTATTTGCAGTAAAAATAGTCGATCAGCAGTGCAGTCGACAATTCCGTGCTTTCCCCCTTGAGTTTTCCGCTCAAGGGTACTAGTCTAAAACTCCAATAGAAACCTTACTCTATTGTATGTTGCATGCATCATGGTCAAACCTAGCAAGACTAACGTGTTGTCGGCACAATAGCTTTTAAGATAGCCTTGTCCAAAGTTCATTGGGTTTCCCTAGAACCCAAAAGGAAGCCTTCACGTTCTGTGAATTTATCTGGAGAACTTAAATGCTCTTTGCTAATTATTGATATTAAATAGTCGAGTCCGGTGGGGGTAAGGGCCTAACCTTGTTTGTTCGCAGGAAACGAGGCACAAAGTCCCTAAACTCAGCATGATCTAAAATATGCCAAGAGGGCCAAGCTTGGAGAAGGTCCTTCTGGGACCATTATAGATAGGATTTTCTTTTCCGCTTTACCAATGTAATAAGGCTGATGGCCATTAGTGATTTTATTTCTTGCTTATTGTTTTTGTATTGTCTTTGGATCCGTCCATTTTTACATCAATAAAATGAGGCATTTAGCATTCCAAGTTCTCCAAATTAATTTGTCGCTAGGCCTTCCTCGGGTATAAAGAGGTTCCCCAACTTAGGATACGTTTTACATTTTCCCATTACGTGTTTAAATTACTGCAATATTCTTTATATCTTCACTAACTTCACTGCCTTTTGGTTAGTTATTCCCCTTCCCCAAAGGTTAGTTCGTGTACTCTGGCATCAACAACTTATTGCACCAGATCAAAGGGCCCTCCTCCTACTCTTCCTCCCAGTCCTCCCAAAGGAAAAAGCAAGTGTAAAACTAAAATGGCAGATGCAAGTGGTACTAGAAAAGACAACAGGGATGAACAGGTTGAGATCATTGATGGTCAGGGTATTCAGGTTCTGCACGAGGGTATGTCTCCACTAAAGAAGAAGCGTTAGCGGCGATAAGGGATTTATTTCTGGATGATGAGAATATGGACTGCTGTGTCATTCTCGAGGAGGAGGGGGAGGAAGGACCTTCTATACAAGTCATGAGCAAGGGATCATATCTCAACAATTCGTCCGTCAGGACAACCACAACCCGTCGAGCCTCGGGGTAGCAAGGCTAACGAAACAAGCATTATTTACAGTATATTTATTCAAAGAATTTTCTTCCTTTTCGCATTTTTAATTTCTGCAAGAAAGAGCTCCCATGTTCAAACAATTATTTAATTTATCAAAGCATTTCCAGTTTCTTTATAAATCTTATATTTACTTGCTACTGTTTTCTTCCCCATTACTTTACTTATACAACATTACTATTACTTATCTTGATGAACCGACGACTGTGACCTGCAACGAAGCAACGCAACAAATGGATTCTGAATCAGACGAGGATGATATACCTAAGGATGTTATTAAAGAAGTTGAGAACTTTGTGAATAGACCTAAGTCTAACTTGGACGAGACTGGGGTCGTCAACCTGGGAAACGTAGAGAACGTCAAAGAAATACGCATCATTATTCATCAGTCACCGTCAGAAAAGGAGGAATATACAGAATTTTTAAGGGAGTATGAGGACATATTCGCCTGGTCATATGATGACATGACTGGTCTCAGTACATCTATCGTGGCCCACAAGTTTCCAACCAATCCAACATGCCCACCAGTGAAGCAAAAGCTCAGGAAGTTCAAACCAGACATGATCTTGAATATCAAAGAAGAGATCACCAAGCAGATCAACGTCGGGGTTCTCCGAGTGGTCGAATATCCTACATGGTTAGCTAACATTGTGCCGGTACCAAATAAAGACAGAAAGGTTAGAGTCTACGTAGACTACCGGGATCTCAACCGGGCCAGTCCGAAAGACGACTTCCCCCTGCCGAACATACACATCTTAATTGAAAATTGTGCCAAGAACGAGCTGCAGTCCTTTGTAGATTGTTTAACATTCATTACGCCATGGGGAGTGTATTGCTACAAATTGATGCCATTCGGTATGAAGAATGCAGGGGCCACTTACATGAGAGCCATGACTACTATATTCCATGATATGATTCACAAGGAAATCGAGGTATATGTGGACGACGTCATTATCAAATAAAAAAAAACTGTTGATCACATGGAAGATTTGAGAAATTTCTTCAACAGGTTAAGGAAATACAATCTGAAACTTAACCCTGTAAAGTGTGCGTTCGGGGTTCCCGCTGGCAAGCTGCTAGGGTTCATTGTCAATCGTCGAGGAATAGAGCTAGATCCATCAAAAGTCAAAGCCATTCAAGAATTGCCACCACCGAAGAACAAAAGGGATGTTATGAGCTTTCTAGGAAGGCTCAATTATATCAACCGATTCATAGCCCAGTCTACCGTCATTTGTGAACCAATTTTCAAGATGTTGAGATGCCACAACCAAATGGACTGAGGATTGTCAAAAAGCCTTCGACAGAATCAAGGAGTACCTCTCAACACCACCAGTCTTGGTACCCCCAGAGCCGGGTAAACCCCTATTACTCTACCTGGTTGTATTAGATGGAGCTTTCGGTTGTGTTCTCGGGCAACATGATGAAACAGGAAAGAAGGAGAAAGTAATTTACTACCTCAGCAAGAAGTTCACTCCGTATGAGGCTTGGTATTCTCTATTAGAACGCACCTGTTGTGCTTTGACTTATATATGTGCATACACAACGTACCTCATATCGAGGATGGATCCGCTCAAGTACATCTTTCAGAAACCTATGCCCACTGGCAAGCTGGCTAAATGGCAGATCATGTTAAGTGAGTTCGATATCATTTATGTAACTCAGAAGGTAGTCAAGGGACAAACATTAGCCGATCATCATGCTGAGAATCCTGTGGACGGAGAATACGAACCCTTGAAAACGTATTTCCCCGATGATGAGAGGACATTGTAGAATCCTACGACGGTTGGAGGATGTTCTTTGATGGGTCCGCAAACTTAAAAGGCGTGGGTGTTGGGGCAGTCTTAATTTCAGAAACTGGTCTGCACTACCCGATATTCGCCAAACTCAGGTTCCCCTGCACCAACAACATTGCTGAATATGAGGCCTGCATCTTTGGGCTCAACTTAGCCATTGACATGGATGTTCAGGAATTATTAGTGATCGGTGATTCCGACTTATTGATACACCAAGTCCAAGGGGAATGGGCGACCAAGAATTCCAAGATATTGCCATACCTACATCGTGTGCAGGAATTGAGAAGGAGGTTCACAAAGATTGAATTCTGGCACGTTCCCAAAATCCAGAACGAGTTCGCTGATGCATTGGCTACCTTGTCATCTATGATCCAGCATCCAGACAAGAACTTCATTGACCCCATCCCAGTGAGGATCCACAATCAGCCGACTTACTGCGCCCATGTTGAAGAGGAAGCAGACGGGAAACCTTGGTTTCATAACATTAAGGAATACTTGGCAGAGGGAGAGTACCCAGAGCTTGCAAACGCTACTCAAAAGCGCACTCTTCGAAGGTTATCAAACAACTTCTTTCACAGCGGAGGAATCCTATATAGGAGGACTCCCAATTTGGGTTTGCTAAGATGTGTCGAAGCAAAAGAAGCAACGAAGCTGTTGGAGGAAATACATGCTGGTACATGCGGTCCTCATATGAACATGTTTGTTCTAGAAAAAAAGATACTTCGGGCTGGTTATTTCTGGATGACCATGGAAACAGATTGCATCCAGTATGTCCGCAAATGCCATCGATGTCAATTACATGGGGATATCATAAAGGTACCTCCCAGTGAGCTTAATGCAACAAGATCACCCTGGCCGTTCGCCGCTTTGGGCATGGATGTTATTGGACAAATTGAGCCTGCCACCTCCAACGGACACAGGTTCATTCTGGTTGCCATTGACTATTTCACTGAATGGGTCGAAGCAGCATCTTACAAAGCCGTTACTAAGAAGGTCGTGGCCGACTTTGTCCGCGACCGCATTGTTTGCCGGTTTGGAGTTCTAGAGTCAATCATCACCGATAATGGTTCCAATCTCAATAGTGATTTGATGAGAGTAATGTGTGAAACCTTCAAGATCCAGCACAAGGATTCTACATCATACAAACCTCAAATGAATGGAGTCGTTGAGGCTGCCAACAAGAACATCAAGAAGATACTGAGAAAGATGATAGAAAAGCACAAGCAATGGCATGAGAAGTTATCATTCGCCTTACTGGGGTATCGCACCACGGTTCGCACATCAATTGGGAAACTTCTTACATGTTGGTAAACGGTACAGAAGCCGTCATTCCTGCTGAAGTTGAAATTCCATCTCTGAGAATCATACAAGAAGCCAAGCTCAGCGACGCCGAATGGGTAAGAAGCTGCTATGAGCAATTGGCCCTCATAGACGGAAAGAGAATGAACGCGGTTTGTCATGGTCAGCTATATCAAAATAGAATGACCCGAGCCTTCAACAAGAAAGTCAAACCAAGACGATTCACACCGGGGCAGCTGGTGTTAAAGAAAATCTTTCCTCATCAAGACGAAGCCAAAGGGAAATTCTCTCCCAATTGGCAAGGCCCGTACATGGTTCACCGAGTACTAACAGGAGGAGCACTCATACTGGCAGAAATGGACGGAGAAATTTGGCCTAAACCAATCAATTCAGATACAGTCAAGCGTATGTGTAACTCTTTATGCTTCTATCAATGCTGTAACTGAACTACGCCTGACCTGATTCCCGTTTAAGAGGGGATACATAGGCAACCCTATGGGTTCGGTCACATTTTAATAAATTTTTAATTTCCCCCACGAATGGAGACTGGGGCAGAATTTTGAGCAGGGACCTCAAAATTCCGAAGCAAGTTCAGCCAAGCACCGCATCGGTAACAACCAGAAGCCTTCACCCACTAAACTGAGGCGAATATTGAGGAGGACCCTCAAATATCCGCAGCAAGAGAGGTTGCAATGTCTTGAACCGCGTCGTGGTCGTCGGTTCATCCAAAGAAAACTATTTTCTTCTATATGTTATATCATATTTTATAAAACTGTGTATATTTATTTCTAAAAAAACAGTTTGTTTTAGCAACGCTACCCCTATGGTACAAACAAAGTCATCATCATCAAGCAGATAGGCCGATCCGAGCCAGCAGGGATACGAACTAACCCTTCCCTCTACAGAACTCACGATTTTTCTTTGGATGCAGGCATAAAAAGGGCAAAATCCCAAGACATCCCATTACCCCCAGAAGACGCATGCTTCTCAAGGATACATTCTCGAACTCATTGGACATGCCAACGCTTACTACTATCATCATTACAAACAATGCTTCATTCACAACAGTCGTATCATCGCACTTTATCATCATCTAAGAACTCTTACTATCACTTTACTTTCTGCATTGCATGAGGCTACCTTTCTGCCTCTCGAGACTAAGCTCTGTCTCCATCTTGCATGAGGTTAAGCTCTACCTCTATCTGCATTCACATTTGCATAAGGCTATCAGTCTGCCTTCCGAGGCTAAGCTCTATCTCCATCTGCATTCGCATCTCTGCATAAGGCTAACTTCTGCCTTCCGAGGTTAAGCTCTACCTACATCTGCATTCGCATCTGCATTCGCATCTGCATAAGGCTACTTTCTGCCTTCCGCGACTAAGCTCTGTCTCCATCTGGCATGAGGTTAAGTTCTACCTCCATCTGCATTCGCATTTGCATAAGGCTATCATTATGCCTTCCGAGACTAAGCTCTATCTCCATCTTGCATGAGGTTAAGCTCTACCTCCATATGCATTTGCATCTTTGCATAAGGCTACTTTCTACCTTCCGAGACTAAGCTATGTCTCCATCTTGCATGAGGTTAAGCTCTACCTCCATCTGCATTCTCATGTGCATAAGGCTATCAGTCTGCCTTCCGAGGCTAAGCTCTGTCTCCATCTGCATTTACTTCTTGCATAAGGCTATTATTCCGCCGTCCGAGGTTCCACGCTACCTCTCTCCACATCTTATTACACTATACTGAGTTCCTTTCTACCTTTTCAAAGCAGTCACCTTTCATTACGTTATTTATTTAAGCTTTCTTTCGGGCTAAGCTCTACCCTCTTGCTTTTTGCAAATCGCAAGACTAAGCTATGTCTTGTCAACATCATACTACTGCATTCTTCATGGGCTGAAATATCGCCAACTTGTCCAAAGGCATCATCGTTCAGAGGCACCATCCTCATGGCCCGAGAACATCATTTCATAGCCTGCGGATGTCTCATATTCAACTCACATATCATTATTCAAAGGCATCATGGTTTGAAGGCACCATCCTCATGGCCCGAGAACATCATTTCATAGCCTGCGAATCCCGCACCAAGCGACTCATGGCCCAGGACATCATGGTCTAAGGACATCATCTTAATGGTCCAAAGACATCATTCATAGTCCGACGGGAACTTGCATCATGTTTATATTATGCACAATATACGCTTGTTCTTTATTTGCAGGTAACCCGGCAAGAACAGCCAACCAGGCAGGAGCGGACCGCCCCAGTTCTTCGACACAACCCTGTAAGATCTTCATACTCTTACCCTACCATGCACCTTGCGTCCGTTCTTGTGAAACATTATCGGTATATTTCGCCGATGATTCCGTAACTACATACGGCCTGATTCCTATAAAACCAGGGATCTGTAGGCAGCTCAGAAGCCAGGGTGCGGCCGAATTCCATCCCTCAGTTTCATCTCGGTCAAAATTGGCCATCATATCTTTACCCGACAACTCTTTCATCCTTTCCGGGTAAAGATGGGCAGCTGTTGATACCCAATTTTTCCTCAAATTATTTTCAAATCTGTATATAAGCTTTCGAAATCACTCTTTGCAATAATGAGCATTTTTCTAATTTTTTTCCATATGTTATCTAAATTATTTCCCTATTTATTTAATACTTCATATTTTAATAATTCATAAATTGTGCTCTAAAACTAATTTAAAAATACTTTCCAGTTCAGTATGTCATTTATAATCACTTGTTATTTATTAAAATCCAATTATTTTGTAAATTGACCAATTGTGTCTTGTTTAATTTCAATTACGATAATTTTGCAACTATAGCCTAATTGCACAATTTATGCTCTTTTAATTCGATAATTATTCATTTTTATATTTAATTACCTTAATTGCATTTATTTAAACTCAATTTTCATTTTTTATATAATTATTAGATGTTTATTAATTAATTAACTATTTATTTGGGAATTTAACATCTAGCCTATCCTCATTTAAAATCTAACCATATTTTTTAACCTATTACCCAACCCATTAACCCAATTAAAATACCCAAACCCAAACCAAACTGGCCCAATACCCATTCAATTTGAGCTGTTGATCAAACGAGATCAACGGCCCAGATTATTAGTTTCCTTAATTAATCTAACCTACCCCCTCCCCGTCTCTCATTTCCCATCTCACTCCTCTCTCTCTTCTCGACTCTTCTGCTCCCTCATCTCTCTAGAGCCTTCTGGGCTCTTCTTCTCCTTCGATGGCCTTCTTCTCCGGCCTCTCCCAGGCGCATCCCTTCAACCACCGGCCACTATGAAGCCATCTCCCCTGCTACTTCATCTCTGAGACCCTTTGAAAGCTTCAACCATGCCAGAATGGCCATGAAAGCTCCTGCCTAGGCATTTTCGGCTTTCTCCGGCGAGGTTTGAGTCAGTGGTGTTCCGGCTACCACCATCTCTGAGCATTACTAAAAGTTTTCCAATAATCTATGGGTTCTTTCTAAACCCTAGCTCTAACCCTTCGACTTCTTTTAAGATCTGCAACAGATCTATGTTTATCTCGATGATTCTCACCTATGTTTTCTTAAAACCTGATGTTTTGCAAACGATTTCTTTTTTTTGCCTTTTTAAACTAGGGTTATGGAACCCTTCTTTTAAGGCGGTTTAACTCATGATTTCTTAAGTATTATCTTATGATTTTCTTATGTTTGCCTGTTTATTCAAAGTTTTTACTTAGTTGTTTGATTATTTTGCTAAAATCTTAAAACCTTTAGTCGAAACCCTAATTTCTGATTTGCTCTTCAATGTATATGTTTACTTGTTCGATATGTTTACTTGTTATTGATTGTTCACATAATTAGTCATACTAATTTTGGGTAATTACTCGTTAAACCTGTGATATATGCCCTAAGTCTATGATTTTGTGTAGAGCTCCTTGCTGATTTTGAATTGCTTCCATACTTATGTGATACTTCCCTTATTTATTACTGATTCTCTGTAATTTTCAATCTCATGCGTATCTCTTTGAACTAGTTTTCAGAATTAAAATGGTACTCTACCCTATTTTTATGTGCACAAATATGTTGTCAATCATTCAATACAGACTTTCCTCAATTGTGTATTTATGTACTTAGACTTAATTGCATGATTTGTAGTTTTTACCCCTGTCATGGTAAAAATCACTTTCACGGTGATTCCTTTCCTTATTTAGTACGGATTATGTCCGTTTGAGCTGTGACTCCCTAATTAAAGGGAGTCCTAGTCCTAATTGATTTTGATTTGGTATTATTCCCATATTTATGCTAAACTTTTACTTGTTACCATATTTTCCTGCATGTTTTCAAAGCTATAAATACTCTTACTCTTTTATTTAGTAGAAATAAGTCGAACATTGCTCAATTCTCTCTATAATATTCTCTGGTGTTCTGCTTCTCTTGGCTCTCTCTCTTGTCTTTATTGTTACTCTTTGCTGTTTACTATTAGCCAGCTGATAAGCCAAGGCTAATACTGTGCTATTTGCTACTCTCTCCTGCTTCTCTTTACTTGCATCACTGGTATGTCCTAGTTAATATTACTGTACTCTAAACAACATGCTTCAATTTTGTTTAAGGTTCTTACTACTTCCTTTGTGCTTCTATTTGTGATTTTATTGCTTACCCTGCAACTAGCATGCTTAAATCCCTTTATGATCTATCTTCTTCTTCTAGTTAACTTAACTCATGTTCTGCTTCCCTGTAGTTCATTATGCCCTATGTATGTAACTACCTATTCTATCTAGCATCCCTTATGTGTTTTCTGCAGCAACTGTATGATGCTTGGTATCTTTATGTGATGAATCTATTACTGTAATCCCAATTGGTTATGGTTCCCTATTGCTTATCCCCTGAATCCCTTTTCCTGTTTATGTTTGTTTGCTTGGAACTCTAATGATTTGTGATTAGTGATGTTACATCCTATTTCAAAATTATTTTCTCCTGTTAGTCTCTAAGTGATTTTAAAATTCCCTTTCTTAACCTCTTTTAGCACTTCGCACAATTCCTAGACCTTCAGGTTCCACCCCCCTCAGTGTGTGCATCGCTTAGGGACCATGAGTTCCCTCTGAACCTTGAGACACTGAGGTAAGGTTACTCTACACTGCACTTGTTTAACCATGGGCATTTGCTGGGTGCTGGTATTGGCCAGGGCCCTCACCAAGGCTTTTGGGAGCTTTGCCGCACCCAGGTTGATGTAAGGCTGTGAAATTGAGAGGGGTGAGTCTGGAAGATTGGGCCTGATTGAAGGCTCCCTATAGAATAACTTCTTATTTTCCTTTTCTTTCATTATTGTAATTCACTTATTATGGTCTGTAATAATTTGTAAACGAATGATTGGGGCTGGATAGTGAATGGTAATGGGTAGAAAACATGCTTATAGGACCTTACTTACTTAT
Organism: Nicotiana undulata; assembly: GCA_005239495.1. Classification (NCBI taxonomy): domain Eukaryota; kingdom Viridiplantae; phylum Streptophyta; class Magnoliopsida; order Solanales; family Solanaceae; genus Nicotiana; species Nicotiana undulata. The sequence continues at coordinate 104,305 of ML254038.1, forward strand.
TTGTGCATTAGATAACATGCATAGGACATGCATTCAGATATTAGAAATCTTGTTTTAGGACTTTCACTTTCAGCATGTTATTATACTCATTTCATGATTCTGATCAGTTAATAAACAAGCAACATCAACTGTCATAAAGTCATTGTTGCATTTTCATCTTAGAAACCATGTTTTTTTAAGAACTCCTATGTGCATTAGATATCCTGCTGCTTAAGATCTTCCACTTGTTTGAGTTGCAATCGTTAAAATGTCTAATTAGCCTTCTTAATCTAATAATCCCGTAAAATATGGTTAATTTGTTTGAAACGTTTTCTGCAAGTATATATCCCTTAAAAACAGACTTAAATATACATGTTCACCCTTTGATATAATTAGGCAATATAGGCGACGCCTAGGCAAAATTTAGGCCTAATGCATATTGAGATTAATTAACTGGGTTTAGAACAGACCAGTCCCCTTAAACATTTTACTTCCTGATGCTCGCCTTCTTAATTTACCTCATTGAAGTCATTTTGCTCTTGCTCTACTTTTAAAACAATCTTGAAATTACGTATTTGCCTCCCCTAGGGCTCTCTAATTTTTTACTATTATGTCTAAACTACTGGGTTTTCAAAATGCCTCATTCTGCTCAAAATCGTGCCATTTCGACTCCTTATTTGTATGCCTTTCAAATCACTATGTATTGATACCGTTTTACTACTCCTTTTGCTACAGTTCTTTGAAAGCTAATAGCTATTACTCTATGTTGAGCCACTGTATTTTATTTACTTATCCTTTAAAATCATTTCAAACCCATGCTTTAATAACTTTCATCTATGTTCACTGAAAGCTTTTAATCACTGCCGATTACTAAGTCTACTACTCCCTTTAGCGACTGTATTCTGGTCACTTATCACTATTTTACTTCAAAAAATGGACTCTAATGATTTTCTGCTATGTTTTCTTGAAAACCTTAATCACTGTACTTCTAAGTTTTACCATCACCTCTAACTGCTATATTTCTGAAAATCAGCTATTTTGAATCACTCAATCTCAATTAAATCCTCTGCCTTCATTAAGTTTTCCAAATCAGATTCTTCTTGATTTACTGTTTTACCCAAAATTCCTGTTTTAAACTCCTCTCATTGAGACTTTAAGTGTGTTTGAGACGTGCCGATTATATGTCTACCTGTGGAGGGATCTATGCGCCTTTATTTTCCCCCTATGTGTTCCTTCATATGTGAAGTCTTACTTGTTATGCATGTCGCCTAGTATTTTATCCTTTAAGCCTAGGGGTTCAGCCTAGCACTCACATTGTAGGATTAGTAGTCCTAAACACCCTCCAGGACTTATAGGATAGGACGGGTAATGGCACGCAATAAGATTTCGTGACCAACACATGCACTTTAAATAACCTTACGGGGTGGGAAGGGTAGAATATGGATATGATGATCGGTGCGCTAATACCACGTGTAACCGCCTCCTCGAGGTGTGACATACCGGGTATTACATTGAAGTGATACGTATTACTTTAAACCTAGGACGATTCTTTTAAATTTTTTATGTTATTCAAACACCTTTAAAGATTTTCATACTTGTTTTAAATCCCCTCATATGTGAACCTTACTTGTTACTTGATCACCGTCCAAATTCACAAAACTAATTGGCTGGGACCCACATTTGTGGATCTTGAGGGGTGCCTAATACCTTCCCCTTGGGATAATTTCAAGCCCTTACCCAATCTCTGGTAANTGAGGGGTGCCTAATACCTTTCCCTTGGGATAATTTCAACCCCATACCCAATCTTTGGTAACGCGAACTAGTTCATGAGTTATCAACTCTAGGTGCCCTAATGCACCATAAAATCGTTAGGTGGCGACTCTTCCTTAAACCTCTTCCTTTAAGGAGTTGTCCAAAATGTCATAAACCCGATCTCTCCGTACCTAACCCGTGTGATGGAAAAAGGGGGCGCGACAGGTGTGAATCATCTTGGCTTGACTTTCTTGTTGAAGGCTCTGGACATTCTATTCTGATAGAGTTGACCATGACAAACTGCGTTCATCCTCTTCCCGTCTGTGAGGGCTAGTTGCTCATAACGGTTTCTTACCCATTCTGCGTCACTGAGCTCAGCTTCTTGTATAATTCTCAAAGATGGAATCTCCACTTCGGCAGGAATAACGGCCTCTGTGCCGTAAATTAGCATGTAGCGAGTTGCCCCGGTTGATGTGCAGAATGTGGTGCGATATCCCAATTAGGCGAATGATAACTTCTCATGCCATTGCTTGTGCCTTTCTATCATTTCCTTAATATCCTCTTGATGTTTTTGTTAGCGGCTTCTACAGCTCCATTTATCTGAGGTCTGTAAGCTATGGAGTTCTTGTGTTTGATCTTGAATGTTTCACACATGGCTTTCATCACGTCACTGTTGAGATTAGAACCATTGTCGGTGATGATTGACTCTAGAACTCCGAACCGACAAATAACGCAGTCGCGGACAAAGCCGGCCACGACTTTCTTGGTGACTGCCTTGTAGGAGGCTGCTTCGACCCATTTTGTAAAGTAATCGATGGCAACCAGGATAAACCTGTGTCCGTTAGAGGCGGCAAGCTCGATAGGTCCAATGACGTCCATGCCCCAGGCGGCGAACGACCGTGGTGAACTTGTTGCATTAAGCTCACTCGGAGGTACTTTTATCATATCTCCATGTGTTTGACAGCGGTCACATTTCTGGATTTACTGGATGCAGTCTGTTTCCATGGTCATCCAGAAGTAACCCGCTCGGAGTATCTTCTTTGCTAATACAAACCTGTTCAAATGTGGACCACAGGTCCCAGCATGAGTTTCTTCCAACAGTTTTGATGTTTCCTTTGCATCGACGCACCTTAATAACCCCAAATCAGGAGTCATCTTATACAGGATTCCTCCGTTGTGAAAGAAATTGTTAGACAATCTCCGAAGCTTGCGCTTCTGAGTGGCGTTTGCAAGATCTGGGTATTCTCCTTTTGCCAAATATCCCTTGATGTCATGAAACTGAGGATTTCCGTCTGCTTCTTCTTCAACATGGGCACAGTAGGCTGGCTGACTGTGAATTTTCACTGGAATGGGGTCAATGAATGTTTTGTCTAGATGCAGAATCATAGATGACAAGGTAGCCAGAGCATCGGTGAACTCATTCTGGGTTCTGGGGACATGCCAGAACTCTATCTTTGTGAACCTCTTTCTCAACTCCCAAACGTGATGTAGATAGGGTAGTATCTTGGAATTTTTGGTTTCCCATTATCCTTGTACTTGATGTACCGATAAGTCTTAGTCACTAATCACTAACAGCTCCTGGACGTTCATGTCAATAGCCATGTTGAGCCCCAAGATGCAGGCCTCATATTCAGCTATGTTGTTGGTGCAAGGAAACCTGAGTTTGGCGGATGCTGGGTATTGCTGAACCGTTTCTGATATTAAGACTGCTCCAATACCGACTCCTTTGAAGTTTTATGCGCCATCAAAGAACATCCTCCAACCGTCATAGGATTCTGCAATGTCTTCTCCTACGAATGATACTTCTTCATCAGGAAAATACGTTTTCAGGGGTTCGTATTCTCCGTCCATTGGATTCTCAGCAAGATGGTATGCTAATGCTTGTCCCTTGACCGCTTTTTGAGTCACATAAATATTGTCGAACTCACTCAACATGATTTTCCACTTGGCTAACTTGCCAGTGGGCATGGGTTTCTGAAAGATGTATTTTAATGGATCCATCCTTGATATGAGATATGTTGTATAGGCACAAAAGTAGTGCCTCAACTTCAAAGCGACCCAAGTCAAAGCGCAACAAGTGCGTTCCAGCAAAGAATATCGGGCTTCATACGGAGTGAACTTCTTGCTGAGATAATAAATAGCTTGTTCATTCCTTCCTATTTTGTTATGATGCCCCAGAACGCAACCGAAAGTTCCATCTACTACGGCAAGGTAGAGTAGCAGGGGTCTACCTGGCTCAGGTGGTACCAAGACCGGCAGTGTGGATAGATAATCCTTGATTCTGTCGAAAGCTTTTTGACAATACTCGGTCCACTTAGTTGCAGTGTCCTTCTTTAACATTTTGAAGATCGGTTCACAGATGACTGTAGACTGTGCTATGAATCGGCTGATGTAATTGAATCTTCCCAAGAAGCTAATAACATCTTTCTTGTTCTTTGGCGGCGGTAGCTCTTGAATGACCTTGACTTTTGACGGGTCCAATTCTATTCCCCGGTGGCTCATAATAAATCCCAGCAACTTCCCAGCAGGAACCCCGAATGCACACTTTGTAGGGTTCAGCTTCAGATTATATTTTCTCAACCTGTTGAAGAACTTCCTTAAATCTTCCATATGATCAGCAACTTTCTTTGATTTGATAATGATGTCGTCCACATACACCTCGATCTCTTTGTGAATCATGTCATGGAATATACTAGTCATGGCCCTCATGTAGGTGGCCCCTGCATCCTTTAAACCGAACAATATCATCTTGTAATAGTATACTCCCTAGGGAGTGATGAACGCCATTTTCTCAGCATCTTCCTCATCCATCTAAATTTGATGATATCCAGCGAAGCAATCTACGAAGGACTGTAGCTCATGCTTGGCGCAATTGTCAATTAGAATGTGTATGTTTGGCAAGGGGAAGTCATCTTTAGGACTGGCCCGGTTGAGATCCCGATAGTTGAAACAGACTCTGACCTTCCCGTCTTTATTTTGCACAGGTACAATTTTGGCTAACCATGTCGGGTATTCAACCACCCCGAGAACTCTGGCGTCGATCTGCTTTGTAACTTCTTCTTTGATTTTCAAACTCATGTGAGGTTTGAATTTTCTGAGCTTCTGCTTTACCGGTGGACATGTCGGATTGGGCGGCAGTTTGTTAGCCACAATGGATGTACTTAATCCAGTAATGTCATCGTAAGACCAGGCGAATATGTCCTCATACTCCCTTAGGAACTCTGTATACTCTTTCTTTTCTGATGGTGACAAATGGATACTCATGCGTGTTTCCTTGACGTTTTCTGAATCTCCCAAGTTGACAACCTCAGTCTCATCTAAGTTGGACTTAGGTCTATTTTCAAAGTTTTCAACCTCTTTAACAATTTGGTTGGGTATATCCCCTTAGTCTAAATCAATGTCCGTTTGTTGCGTCGTCTCATTGCACGTCACAGTCATCGGTTCATCAAGTAAAATAATAGTAATGCTGTATAGGTAAAGTAATAAGAGAAAACAGTGGCGAATAAATATCAAATTTGTGAGAGAAATTAGAAATGCTTTGATAAATTGGATAATTGTTTTGAACATTGAAGATCTTATTGCGGGAGTTAAAAAAAAGAAATGCAGAAAAGGGAAAATTGTTTAGTAAATAAAACAGTAAATAATGCTTGTTTTTAGCCTTGCTACCTCAAGGCTCGGCGGGCTCTGGTGGTCCTGATAGACCAGTTCTTGAGATATGCTCCCTCGCTTACTGCCTGTACGGAAGGGCCTTCCTCCCCCTCCTCCTCGAGAATAACACAACAATCCATATCATCATCCTCCAGGAAAAAATTCTTCAGTGCAGCGAGTGCTTCTTCTTCGTCTGACCCATAAATAACGTCGACTTGCTGGAAGGTCTGCTCTAGATGCGGTATCGACTGCTCTAATGGGTAGTAAGGACCGCCCCAAGGTGGCAACCAACTATTGAGTTCTTCCCAGGTGTACTCATATCCTTGACCGAAAGTGCTACAATGTTTCTTGATCTTGATGTGTTTGGAGATTCCTTGAAGGTCCTTGCCGAGCCCTTCGCCAGGCTCGTACCCATTCCAGTTTAGTATGCTCTCTATTTTACTATCCCACCATTTGTCCTTGTCAATGGCGTTGACTCGCTTAATATGGTGATAAGTTCCACCACCTAGTTTTCTCTTTCCATCAATCATAGTGATAGTCTGGCGACTGTAGACAGGGTTGCTACCGTTGCCGTGGATGATTACCCCGTGGTGGTTCCACTCGAATTTCACCGCCTGATGTAGTGTTGATGCGATGGCCCCAGCAACATGGATGCAGGGTCGTCCTAACAGCAAGTTGTAAGATGCCGACACGTCTATTACTTGGAAATCCACTTCGAACCAGGTTGGTCCCATCTGTTGGCATAGACTGATTTCCCCCATGGTAACTCTTTGAGACCCGTCGAAGGCTTTCACGTTGATTGCTCCCTATCTTATCTCGTGTAGCCCTTTACCCAATTTCTTGAGTGTTATCAGCGGACAAATGTTAAGATTGGAACCTCCATTGATCAAGCTCCTCGTGATAAAATGATATTCACATTGCACGGTGATGTGCAATGCTTTGTTGTGTCCCAATCCCTCAGGTGGTAGCTCGTCTTCATGAAAATTAATTTTATGACTTTCCAGTACCTGGCCCCCCATGTTGGACATTTCCCCACTAGTGATGTTGTTCGGCACGTATGCTTCATTCAACACTTTTAATAAAGCATTTATGGGCGTCTAAGAATTCTACAACAAGAGAGAATGGATATCTGTGTTGGCGTCTTGTTTTGTTGGTCGATGACCGAATACTCCTTAGCCTGTATTTTTCTCCAAAGATCATTGGAACCTGTTTCAATGAGGGGAGGGCGGTTGGCAGCTTGCTTGCTTGACTAGGCCAGATGTTCAGGGGTATAGACTATACCAGTTCTTGTCATACCCTGTTCTGCGATGGCTTCCTCAGACCTATTTTTACCTTTCCTTCTTGCCTCAGCTGTATAATCCCAAGGGATAGCATCTGAATATAAGGTGGTGTGGTTGACATTGCTACTGGAATTGGCGTGGTCATTCTTACTTCAACTGGAGTGTATGTTAGGGGTGACAGGACTGCAACCTCGAGTGGTGTTGGTGCGTTTGCTGGAGATACAAACTAAACTTCAATTGGCACTAGCGACTTCGCCTTTGCAGGCGGTGCTGCTTCAAACTCAAATGGGATAGACATATTCACCTCGGCATTCTTAGATGGATGAATCTGGACCATGATCGGGTTGAGAGTGACTGCAGGTTTCTTGGGGTCATCGCCTTCTGTAATCAACCCAATTGACCCCTCGGGGTCCCAATCATCATCTACTTCAATCATATGGATACCTCCACCCTTATGGTCTGGTAAAGGGTTATTGCAGATATTCAGAGCGGGATCTTTTTCCACAATAATCTTGTTATCAATGAGGGTCTGTATCGTATCTTTCAGAGAGCGGCATTCTTCGATGGTATGTCCTTTCATGCCAGAATGGTATGCACAAGATTTGTTTGGGTTAACCCACTGAGAAGGGTTCTCAGGGGTGGCAGCAGGGATAGGTGTAACGTAACCAGCAAATTTGAGTTGTTCATACAACTGGTCGATGGGCTCGGCTATGACGGTATATTGTTTTGGAGGGCAGCGATCAAATCTTGGGGGAGGCTTAGGGAAGTTTTGACGGGTAGGGGGTGATTGATAGTGAGGTGGATGGGAATGATAGGTGTTGTAGACGGGAGCGGGTTGTGAATATTTATGTGGGGTAGGTTGATATGTGGGTGGTGGATATTGGTATGTGGGCGGTGGAGCTTGGTAGTTCGGGGTTGGCTGATATGTGAAGGGAGGCGTTGGGTAGACTTGGTATTTGGGTGGGGATTTGGCTTGTTGTGCAACCATTACGGCTCCCACGTCTCTCTTCTTAGACACACCACCGGACTGTAAAGCTTTGTTAGTGGCTTGCAAAGCTTCAAATCTTTTAACCATACCACTCTTGATACCTTCTTCAATTCGCTCTCCCAATTTGATAATGTCGGAGAACTTGTGGCCTTCAACCATCATTAGCCGTTCATAATATTGTGGGTCCTGAGCTCGGACAAAGAACTTGTTCATCTGTTCTTCTTCTAAAGCAGGTCTGACTTTAGCAGCTTCCGACCTCCAACGAGTAGCATACTTGCGAAAGGTTTCTATGGGTTTCTTCTTCAAATATTTGATGTAGAACACATCTGGTGTGTTATCTGTATTGAATCTAAACCTGTCCATGAAGTATGTTGCCATGCCTACCTAGTTTGACCATTTCTTAGGGTCTTAGCTGATGTACCCAGACAGTGCGTCTCCCTTCAGACTCCTCATGAACAGCTTCATGCGGATCCTTTCGTCTTTTCCTACACCAACCAACTTATCACAGTAGGTCCTCAGATGGACCCTCGGATCACCGATTCCATCAAACATATCAAACTTTGGAGGTTTGTACTCCTCGGGTAGTTCGACATCAGGTTGTATACAGAGATCTTCATAGTTCAAACCTTCAATTCCCTTGACTCCCTCGACACCATGAACTCGGCTAGTCAGCTTTCTAAGTTCCTCAGCCAGATTCTTGATAAACAAGTCCTTCCCATCAGACTCGGATGTATGTGAGATAGGCGGAATGGAGTGGGTCTCAGTTTCCACGTAGATGGGATTGTTGTAAGCAAGGAAATGGTCCTTTGTGGGGTTTTGAGGTTCGTGGGTGGATGGTGGAGTGTGGTTGTGGCAAGTGCTGCATGGTGCAGGGAGAGTTTGATTCTTTGGGGAATTGGCGTTATTGTGAGGTGCAGGGTGATTTGGTGGTTTTGGGATATTCTGTGGTGGTGTAGGGTTGATGCCAGAGATGTTGAAGGAAAATGACAGATTGGCCAGATTTCGGACCTCGTCGAGCTCCTCTTGAAACTTCAACAATTTCTGTTCCAATGGTGACATGTTCTCATGCAAAACCTGAATACCCTGACCTTCAGTAGTCTCAACCTATTCAACCGTATTGTCTTTCCTGATACCGCTGGATTCTGCCATCTTACTTTTACCCTTGTTTCTACCTTTGGGAGGACTGAGAGGAGTAGGTGGAGGCCCTTTGGATCTTGTGCGGTAAGCGGATGATTCCAGAATGGGCGAACTAAATTTTGGGGACGGGGGTAATAACAAAAAAGAAACAAAACAAAGGTAACCGAGTCAGTGAGGATTATGAAAAATATTGCAAAAATTAAGCACGTAATGCGGAAATGTAAAGCGTATCCTAAGTTGGGGACCTCTTTGTGCCCGAGGTAGGCCTAGCGACAAATTAATTTAGAGAACTTAAAATGCTAAATGCCTCATTTTATTGATAGAAAATAGATAAATCTTTAAGACGACTCTAAATATGCGAAAATAAAAGGCATTAATGGCCATAGGGCTTATTACATTAATGAAGAAAATAAGACACCCCTATCTATTTGGTCCCAGAAGGACCTTCCCCAGATTCGACATTCTTGCTCCCCTTGATCAGCTTTCCCAACTCGCGAAGTCCCAGCAGTAGATAGGTTCTGGCTAAGTATCCCCCTTCAACTCCTTCAGCCTTTTGGCAAGGCTCGATTCTTTTGATGAATTTTTCCTAAAGTTCAACTATACCTTGCTCCAAGTGACATAACCTCTGGTTGGCGCTGACAGCCATGTCCTTCCATTCCTCGATCAACCTTTTGTTGGACTCATGTATCTTGTGGTGATCGTCCTCACATTCACGGATCCTTTTGCGCAGTTGGTTGTACTTGACTTGTGCTTCAGCCTTTTCGTCTATGACCCGGTGACCTTGAACGAACCCTGGCTCGATTCGACCACCCAGATCTTCTTCTAACCAACCAAGATAGAAAGACGTGCAACCGACGTGATACCTGTCTGGCTCGATGGTGTCCTTTTAGAGCCTAATCATGCAGTGCCATAAGTGCTGAGCTTGGCACTTGTGAGGGCTAACATCGTTCCAAAAATTTGCTCAAAGATGACTCGTTTTCTCGACCCTAGGTATGACTTGCCTTCTACCTGCTTGCCTCATAACTCGCAGAGGGACGTAAGGGTATGTTCCCCTCAGACCAATCAGTATCAGAAATGAAGCGTGTTGGGATCGAATGATGAACTCGTCTGTCGGAAACCACTCGAACATCCATTGAACCTGATCCTCGATTAAGTTACCAAATAATTCAACCCATCCTTCAGCATTCTCTGGTTGAGCGAACATGTCGGGAATATAGTTCATTTGCTTTGGGTGATGAAAAGCGATATGGCCATCCCAAATCCTTCGATGGATGTCTTGTCGGTATTCACCTTTTTGCAGATGTTCTATGAGCTAAAGTTGGAGTAGTAAGTTGCAATCTCAAAATGCCTTGCTCCTCGTTGACACATTTCTAGGGCCCGATACATATCTGCGACGATCATGGGCACAATGCTGAAATCCTGCCCGTCTATCCTTTTCATTAGCGTCTTAGTTACCATGGCCAACCTAGTATGGATCCTTTCCTTCTTCATTGGGAATATAATCAAACCCAAAAAACACACCATAAACACGAACACTCGGCGATGGATACGTCCCAGAGAGATGATGGAAAACTCGTCTTGGTAGGTGCGGTACGATTTGCTGTGACCGTACCTTTCATATAAAATAGTCGAAAGGGATGTATGAATCCTTCAGACACACCAATTCTGGATTCTTCTTCAAACCCATCATTTTGAGGAAACCGCTGCCTGTGCGGTTTTCAGGCATCAGCAACCCCGGAGATTCCCAAGCTAAACCAGCCAATACTCCTATATCTTCTAATAAAGGCATCATTTCAAGTTTCCCAAAACAGAACACGGACCTATCATAATCCCAAAATAGAGTAGCGGCCTCTATCATCATTTTGTTTGGTTGGATATCTAGAAGAGATGGTAGATTGCCCAAGTGTTTTTTGACGAGAGTTTTGTCACTAGAGTTGATGTTTTCCCACCAATTAAGCATCCTAGGGTGAATATTGGCGACCATGCCGAATATGGGGACTTCATACTTCATTTCTGAAAAACAGACAAGGTTAGGCCCTTTACTCCCACCAGACTCGACTATTTAACACCAATAATTAGCATGAAGCATTTAGTTCTCCAAATAAATGCACAGAGCGTGAGTGTGTCCGTTGGGGTTTTAGGAAAACCCAATGGACTTTGGACAAGGCTGTCTTAAAGGTTATTATGCGGATAACACGTTAACCTGGCTAAGTTTGACCATGATGCATGCAACAGTATAACGGAGTAAGGTTTCTATGGGGTTTTAGACTGGTACCCTTGAGCGGACAACTCAAGGGGGAAGGCACGGAGCTGTCGACTGCACCTCTGATCGACTAGTTTTACCGCAAATACGCCTTTCCGACTTTAAGGGGTAGTAACATAGGAATAGCGCAACCACTCATTGTAAGCGTTGCTATAGTATTTTGTTTGGCACGAGCTGAGTATGAATGTTGAGCATGATATGCAATAAATAAGCATTTAAACAGATATTCATGTATTTGCACGTTAAAGAAAAAGGTAAATACGACAGTTATGATTGAAAGCAATTACAAAAGGGAAACAAAGAGACATGTTAGTTCTGTTCATTTGGAATAAATACTTGAAAGAAGTAAACAATTAATGGCATGTAATAGGGAAGAGGAAATGGTGCAAACAATTAAACAAAAACAATTTGTAATGGTAAGAGCCTAGGTATATCCCCAACAGAGTCGCCATGCTGTCACGCCCCCTTTTTCCCCCCTTAAAGCGGAGAGATCGGGTTTATGACATTTTGGACAACTTCTTTTGAAGGTTAAAAGGGTTAAAAGGAAGAGTCGCCACCTAATGATTTTTATGGTGCGTTAGGGAACCTAGATTAGTTAACTCATAAGACTAGTTTGCATTACCAGAGATTTGGTAAGGGCTTGAAGTTATCCCAAGGGAAGGTATTAGGCACCCCTCAGGATCCACAACTGTGGTTCCCGGCCAAATGGTTTTTGTGAATTCGTACAATAAGCAAATAACAAGTACGGCTCATATAAGAGGGGAATTCAAACAAGTATGGAAGTTCATTAGAAATTTGAAAGAAATCAAAAGTAAATATTTGAGAAAACACGTCCTAGGTTTAAATTAATATGGATCACATCAATGCAATACCCGATAGGTAGAGCTACACGTGGTATTAGCGCACCGGTCATCGTATCCATATTCTACCCTTCCCACCCCGTGAAGGTATTTAGAGCGTGTGTTGGTACAAAGCTTATTGCATGATCTTACCCATCCCATCCTATCAGTCCTGGAGGAAGTTAGGACTACTATTCCTACAGGGTAGGTACTAGGATGAACCCCTAGGTTTAAAGGGCAAAATTCTAAGCGACAAATAAAACAGTTAGGACTGCAAAAATATAGGGCACACACAGAAGCAGATACGAGGCTCATATATCTCTTCACAAGTCAATACACATGATTAGCACGCCTTAAACACAAAGAGGTCTCAAATTTCAGAACCTAAGATAGGATGGCTACATGTGAATACAATAGCGGGACAGATTAATTACTGAGTTTTAGAAGAAGTAACCTGGTAAGTTTTAGACTATGAATTCTTATATGCAATTAGCCAAGTTATGCACAGAGAAAACAATGTCCAGTTTTACAAATATTGATACCTAAGGCTTGCCTAAGTGTGTAAAAATACTACAGTCGTCCTGTTTTAGTCTCAGGAAATAGTGAATACTCAGTATGAACCTGTTTAGACTTAGGCGTGGTAGAGAAGTGAGTATTTTAACAAGTATGGATGCAAGTCCTACGAAGCATGATATCTTAATGCAGGCAGGATGTTGAGTATGCAAACCTATGCATGCTATTTTTTTAAATGCACAAACGTTTTCAGTAATCAAAACTTATTATAGCGAGATTTGCCTATTACACGTCCTTTTGACTGGAAACAGTACATACAAAAGCGTAATTTGTTGAGTTACTGAACGTAGCACATGATTTCTAAGTGTTCAATGCAATATGTTTTAACACATGAATTTGGCATAGATAACATGAACATGCTGATAATTAAAGCCCTAAAGTAGCATGGTCTCTAATGCAAATATTGACATTTAATGCTATTGCTTAACCAAAACAGGATGTCTAGAGATAGTTATTGTGAACATGCAGAGGCAAAAACCTTATAACAGCTGTTTTTATAGTTATTCAATTACGAACAGGATTTCCAAGTGAGGCATTTGCAAAGATGATGCAACAATTATAACAGCATTTTACTACGAACATGATGAGTATGATGAGATACTGAAATAAATAGAACTAAAGTATGGTATCTAATGCATGTATGGCAAGTATTCCTAAACATGTGACTATTGCACACATAGGTAAAATAAACCCTATAAGCATGTTCTCTACCCGTAATTATACTAAGCATGCATAACCCACCCATTTCACTATCCAACCCCAGAGTTATTTTTACAATTAATTATTATATACCAGCATTGCATAAATTACACAAATGAATAAGAAAATTAAGAAGTTACACTATAGGGAGCCTAACAGTAGGGCCAAGTATCCAGATCCAAACATGCCATATGCCATGACCCTTTGTAACCCAGGTGTGTCAGAGTTCCTAAGGATCTCAGAGGATCCCAGGCAGTGCTCACACCCAAGTTCCCTAGCCAGGAAGGAGTAAGTGCAGTGTTGAGTGCCAGCCTTGTGTGTCAGAGTTCAATGGGTACTCGAATGGTCTCCAAGGTAGTGCTCACACGAAGGGGGCTAAACTTAGAGACTAAGAGTAGTGAGATGTGCTTATAGTCTTAAAAGAGTTGAGTTTGAAAAGTAGTTTTTGAAATAACTGTTTTGGAAATAGCTTCAGAGAATAACATGAAAGTTTGTTTTGTGACAACTAGTTTGAAGAGGAAAGAAACATGACAATCAGCAATTCAGAACATACATAGTTCAGGGAATGAACACAAACAGGGATAGGGGGAACTGGGGACAAATAAGCCACGTAATGAAAACAGACTTGCACACAAGTAGAACTCAGAGTAGGGTTACAGGATTTAAAAAGTCCTAACATAGTTATCACAGAGTGTTCATGCATGTAATCCAACAACATTAGATTGAGAGGGTGTCAGACAATGTCACAAATTAGGTCCAGGATTAGGATTACATAATATCTAGGTATTATAGGTGCATGCTTATAATGTTAGGGGTCAGGGGGTGAGGCAGATTCATAATTAAAACACATAGGAGCAGTACTAGACATGCTAAGCTGAAGGTGAAGGTAAGTCACATAGAACAAATAGATATGCTAGTTTCATAGGAATCATGCAAAATCTTAATGAATCACACCAAGAAAACAACAAACATATTAGACTAAGGGGGGAGGGAAATAAAATAGACATGCTAGTTACAGGGTAAACAGTAGAAGCACAAAAGGAATAACAGAAATCTTAACAGGAACTGAAACATGTTGTTTTGGGTACTGTAACCTTAAACTAGAAACATACTAGTCAAGAGTGAGAATATAACATCAATGTGCAGAGAAGTAGAGCAATAGGACAATGGTATGCAGAGCAAGAGCAACAATAATTACTCAGTCTTGGCTTTCAGCCGACTGAGTCAGTAACTAATATGAAAAGCAAGAGAGAATGTGTATGAAAGCAAGAGAGAATTCAGAACAATATGAGTGTGCTCTGTTTGTATGTGTTCGTATGTATGTCTTAGTATATGTTATGACAAAGAGAGTAGAGTATCTATAATGCCGAAAACGAGTAAAGAAACTAAGGTAAGGAGTACTAGTCTAACAAAACTATAGAAATAATACTTAATCAATATCAATTAAAGTATCTGGACTCCCTTAATTAGGGAGTCAAGTTCAAACGAGACAATCATAGTTAAATAAGGGAAAGGAATCAATTTATAAGACTGATTTTACTATAATAGGGATAGAAAAATCAGGTAGCATAGCATAAAAGCCAAGTACATAACACATAATTAATGAAAGTAAATTGATAGAATATTCATAAGGCAAAGTAGGGTTTTAATTCTAAAAATTAGCCGAGGGAATCTCGACTGCAATTAAAATCACAGGGAATCAAGCATAATCAAAGAAAGTATCACATAAGTAAGGAAACATTTTAAAAAATCAGTACAGAACATACAAAGTCATAGGTTCGAAGAAAATATCACAGCTATGCAAAGAGACACACAGATCCAAGAGAGAGCATCAGGCAAACAATCATAAAACCAATAATCAGACTTGATAAACAACAGAATAGCACAAAAAATCAATGAAACCCTAAGCAAAAGGAATAGTAGAGATTCAGAAACCCCAACCACGAATTAGCGTAAGAAGCATAGAGCACATAGAGAGTCCAGAAGTAGCATACAGATATGGAAAACATAGCAGACAAGATGAACTAAAACCCTAAAAATTGGGGTTTTCAGTAAAAAGCTTTGAATCAATCGTGTTAACAGAGAAAAGCATAAAATAACATTAAAGCAGAAGTAAAAAAAAATCGTTTTTTAAAGGGGTTTGTGAAACCCTAGTTTTAAAATTGAAATATCGTTTAAAAATGAAAGTTTTCAGAGAAAACATAGAAAGAAGCTTCGTAATACTGTAGATCTAGGATAAATCGAAAGACATAGGGTTAGGGTTTCGTGGAACCCAGAGAAGTAAGAAGAACCTCAATGATGGCACCGGCTTAAGCCGGAACAGGTTGTAAACCTTACTCAGACGACCGAGGAAGCAGGAAAGTGGCATGGGACCGTGGGAGATGAGTTGGACCGCTCCAGGTTCGCCTGAGATCCCCAGAGTATCACTGGACCGGTGCAAAGTGGGTAGGTAGCTTGGAGATGGTGAAGGACCATATTTTTCGGTGAGAGAACCGGCCGGAGAAGGTGAACAGAACCCATTTGAGGAGAGAAGTCAAGGAGACTTCTAGAGAGAGTTAGAGAGTAACAGAGTGGGATAGAGAGAGACGGGGTCTTGGGAAATGAGGGGTCGATGGGGGGGTTTGGTTGAGTTAATTATGGAAATAGGGNCTCAGATTAATTAGAGGGGTTGGGCCGGGTAGGATAATATAGTTGGGCTTGGTCGTTGGGTTGTTATGGTTTGGGTTAAAGATGGCTGAAATTTAAATAAAAATGGCCAAATATTAAATACCCAATTAAAAGTAGATAAATATTTATAAAAATGGCTAATAATTATAAAAAATGAAATTGAGGCTAAATAGACTAAATTAAAATGATTAATTAGTATTTAAAATATAAATGACTAATTATTGAGTAAAATTAGCATAGAAATAAGTAATTAGGCTATAATTGCAAAGTTATTGCAATTATAGTCAGATGGTGCCGATTTGGCTAATTTGTGAAATAAATTTGGTCTTAATAGGACCAAAATGATATATTAAATCACGAAATGTTTTTTTTAAATCATTTGTAATACAATTTATAATCAATTATTAGAGATAAAGCTACTGGATAAATTAGAATAAATTAATAAAAATGTGGGAAAATTATAGAAAAACACCAGTTGTTATAGAAACTGATTTTGAAGGTACATATGCAAGTTAAAAATAATTTTGAGGAAAAATTGGGTATTAACATAGGTAAATCTATTCATCTATCTTCGAAGGATAAATAAGATGTGGGCTCGAGAGATACCGCTTCAGTTCCTCCAAGGCTTGTTGGTACTCTGGGGTCCACGAGAAGTTATTCCTTTTCTTCAACAGTGAGAAGAACCGGTGGCTCTTGTCGGAGGACCTCGAGATGAATCGCCCCAAGGCAGCTATGATTCCAGTTACCTTTGAACGACTTTCGCATTATACACAACAGTGATATCTTCGATGGCCTTGATATTATAGGAATTAACCTAGATTCCCCGGTTGGACACCATGAATCCGAGGAATTTCCTTGCATGCCCCAACCTCAGGGAGCGCAACCGGTGCTCTACCAAGTGAACCCGGTTGAGCAAGCCTATTAGACCTTTCCTACCCGACTCATTCATGATTCTTAGGGGACACGTTATCATTAGATAAACAGGGGAGAAATCATATATATGAATACATATATAAACATTTCTAGTTCATTTTACATCATAGTCATTAGACCATAGTTAAGTCCACAAAAGTACAAACAATTTGCAATTTAGGGAGGCAAGAGTTTCAAAATACAACATAATTCAGTGACTCATCCAATACCCATACATGACCCACACAAACGTCTACAGATCCTCTAAAGATACAAAAGACAGATATGACCATGCCGGTGACAAGGCCCTGACTATACCTCAAAACGTGGTAAATTATATCAAAAGAAAAACTACATGACCCTTGGAAGAAATAAGGGCTCACCAAGACTGCTCCGAGAATGATGCACCACTATCTGCGGTCGGCACTATCTGCCATGGGACCACCTACATCCATTCAAAGATGTAGCACCCCCGGCAAAAGGGACGTTAGTACTATCAAATAGTAATAGTATGTATAACTAAACACCATCTCCTTAGAAAGATCAGTAATGCAAGAGGAAGCAATCAAGAAATCAATGTGAATCATAGGCAACACCACAACATCAAATAAGGAATCACATAATCTTTCAAGTGAGATTGCTATAACTATAGTTTTGGCCATTACTAGCATTAGCACCTCATTATTCACAATACCACCGTACTTTTATACGGAGTCCGATCACGACCCGATCGGCTAGGTCATCTCCCTTGGAGACATTTTTCCACAATATCAATTCCTATTTCAATTCCGGTTCAGTTCACAGCACAATATCACCATGTGTGCAGCATGGTGTAAATCACGGCCCGATCGGCTAGGCCGTCTTACTTAAGAAATTTTCCTTTTTTCATCAATCATCCCATTCCTTATTTCACACACACACACATATTTCAATTTTTTAAATGCTAGTGGCCGCAATTGTTAATTCATGCCAGGCACTTGGCCGCATTTCATAATTCAAGTTCTTTCCACATATTTCACATTATTATCGATTTCATCAACAAGCCTTTCAATTCAAGATATCAAGTACACATGAGAGAAAACATGAATAGTGGTCATATAGAGGTTGTCACATACTTTGGCAATTTAACACATATTCCATAACTTCAATACATCACAAATTACAACATAGCATAATGGGGAGCATTTGAATACATATTACACATAAAGTTTTTACAACACAAGCACATTTGATATGTCATATCCTGCATCAATCATGATTGAAACTTACACCAATTGTAGGGGCACCATGGGGCTTCTAAGAAGATGGGATTTTAGCCATACATACCTCAATTGATCTTCTTTAGACTCGACAATTGTTTGGAACTATTAGCAACCTCAATCTATTTTAGAAATATAACAAATTGAAAAAAGAATTAGGAAGACATTCATGGTTCTAGATCACTTGAGCATTTTATCAAACACTAAGTGTGTATTATGGTTTCAAGGTCCTTTATTGAAGGTTTCATCTTCTATAACCTATTCGTCACCATTTTTAGATTACATTCTCCCGAAGGAAGACCCTTTAGGAGGTTCTCGCACGGGGTTTTGATTTATCTGCCGAGATCGAAAATGCTAAGGGGATTGGGGCCGAGGCCAAGAAGTTGGAATATCACGAGGACGAAAAAGACTCCGAGGGTTCCGACGGATCTGGGGGTGGAGAAGACCCCGATGGTGCCGGTGATGAGACGTGCTCCAGCGAGGACCAGACTGCTTAGATGCTTTGTAGATATTTTTGCTCTTTTGTATTTTCTATTTCTACCGCACTATTTATTATAGTTCCTACCGCTACTTAAATTCACTATGTCTCTTAATTCTTAATCAACGAGTTATGCTAAAATATCAAAAATGTTAAGGTCATTTGGCCTTTGTAAAATCTTTTAATATATATATATATATATATATATAAAAGGATTTTTTCCTTCTTTAAATTTAAAGCTTTTTTTGTTTTTTTTTCTTTACGATTGAAAAGATTCTTAATGCCTTAGCACGTACTAATTAGGTCTTGTTCGGAGGTTCAAATAAGGTTCGTTCTTGATATTTCTTGATCAAGATATGTGGGGGATCGACATGACCGGAAGCTTTCCCCGATGTATTTACCTATAAAGTTTTAGATTATAATTTTGCTGAAGTTAACCTTTGAACCGGTTTAGATCTTTTGAAGGCCTTATGCGTTGGTTACGAGTCTCGGATGTCTTCGAGTTGTTCTAGGACAGTTGTAGCCTTTTATCTTTTAGGTGTGGCCCAATAGACTTGTTACCCCAAGTCATTCGGGCTTGCGCAGGACAACAGTTACCGAATGGGGATGGACGTAGCCTTTATAGTTTGGGCACTGCCTAATAAGCTTTGTGCCCCGGGCTTTAGTACCCCGGGTCGCCCGAGCTTCCCTTGGATGACATTCCCCGAGTGAGGGTGATCTATTGATCTCGACATAGGTGGTCCTTGGGCTCGATATCTTTAGGGTACAAAATGTATAAATTTTTAAGGGACAAAGTATTTATCCGCAAGGCACAAACATTCTTTCATTTCTGTGCATAATATACAAGGTTACAAATGTGTACAAACTTCGTGTCAGGTCTTGGGTGGTCAATGTGGGCACGGTTCATCTGACCATTACGCCCTTACAATAAATCCTATCACCGAGCCTAGGTTGTTCGAGCATAAAGTTTCTTTCCTTTCCAAAATCATTATCTGAGGGTGATGTCCCCTAGTATATGTGGCTGATCATAGAGAGGTCTCTGATTCTGCTGATGTGGTACTCGACTCTGGTTTACAACCGGTCTTCAATTCTAAGTTAGCATGATCAACTATTGCTACGTTAAAAAGCTTGCCGGAAAACCATTTGGGACAAACCGGTCTAAGGTAAAAGTGTGATGACCCAAAAAGGGGTCATCTTATGTGCATCTAATTTTGACTGTGTTCCGAGGCCCCGAAAGCCTCCAGTAATCTCACCTCGATGTGCGTGCACAGCCTGGGCGCGTAGCGGGGAAGCCTTTATGTGAAAAACTTGATTGAGAGTTAAATGTTTCATAAATTAATTGAATAAAGTTAACTTTGGTCAACATTTTTGGTAAACAGACCCGGATCCGTGATTCGACGGTCCCGGAAGGTCCGTAGGAAAATATGGGACTTGGGCGTATGCCCAGAATTGAATTCCAAGGACCCAAGTCCGAGAAATGAATTTTCAAAGAAAATTATTCTATAAAAATATTAAAGGCTTATGAAAATGAACCTTGATGTGAAACCGGTACTGCTGGGCCCGTATTATGGTAAGAAATGGACTTGATTTGATTGGTTTCGGATCAAAACGAGGAAAATTAGAGTTAATGAAGTTTTGAGGTTTTTAAAGAATTTGAAATTTTGCTTGAAAGGTGATTTTATGTTCCCGAGGTCCGAATGAAATTTCGAGACCAGGAATAGTTCCGTCATGTCATTTATAACTTGTCTGCAAAATTTGAAGTCATTCCGAGTAATTTAGGTCGGTTCGGCACATTGAAGTGAATTCTAGAATTTCAAGTTCTTAGTTTTGATTCAATTTGCTTTTGGGGTTGAATTTTGAGTTTCGTTGTTGTTTTCCATGTTCCGGGAGTTCGAGCGAGTCCGTATCATGAATACAGACTTGTTGGTATATTTGGAAGGGGGCTCGGGTGGGCCCAAGTGCTTCCCGGACCCCGCACGGGGCCAAAAACCAGCAAAATCCACTGCTGGTGTGGCTGCTTTTGGTGTGACCGCACATGTGGTCTCCCAGTCGCAGGTGTGAGTGCGCACCTGTGGTCCAGCCTTCGCAGGTGGGACCCCCATCGCAGGCGCGACCCTTCTTCCGCAGGAGCAGGACCGCTGGCGCGGACTCCTTCTCCGCAGGCGCGATGCCAGGGTCCCAAGCCCTTTTCCGCAGGGGCGGTGATTTTCTCGCAGGTGCGGGACCGCACCTGCGGTCCCAAGGTCGCAGGTGCGGAAATCACTATTGCCAGCCCCTTTTAATTGTCCAAATTACGGGTTTCCTTCATTTTTACCCACCATCAACTTCCATTAGAGAGCATCCAAGTTTGGGCAGCACCTCCCACGACCACCCACTGTAAGAGGTAAGTTAAACCCCATAATATTCTAGCTTTAACATTAATTCCTAGTTAAATTCACTACTAAATCATCTAAAAATCATAGTATTAGGTACAAATTTTAGGGTTCTTGAGGATTTGGTAACGTTCAATTTTAGGCCATGAATTCAAGTAGAAATAACACCTTAGTGATCCTTAGGCTATGGGTGAGTCATCCCTTCGAGAATTTTCGGTATTCGATCATGAGAGACCAGGGTTGGAAATTGGGAATTCGTCAAGAATAGCGATTTTATTGAATAACTAGGATAATTTCTCACATTGTGCATGCATTGATCTAATTTCACACCTTTTGACTAGTTGCGAGTCCTCGGGTATAGAGTTCGGAGTTTCGGGCGCAATTGTGGTCCGAGGGGTAGATTCGACACGAGGTGAGTCTCCTTTCTAACCTTGTAAGAGGGAATTGTCCCCATAGGTGATGTATATGCTATGTGTAAATTGTTTGGGGGCTACGTACGCGCCAAGTGACGAGAGTCCGTACGTAGCGGCTATTATTGTTATGTCCGGGTAGTTAGGCCCACACCATGCCTTGTATGTTTCTCGTAATGCCTTACATGCTTTCTCGTAATGCCTTGTACGCTTTTCTTGTAATGCCTTAAATATGTTTTTCTCGTAATGCCTTATATGTTTTCCTTGAAATGCTTCATATGATTTATTGTGACGCCATATGTACCATGAAACTATGTTTTAGCATCGTGTTATTCTTCTGAGGCCTTATGGTAAGTAGAAATTGTGAAAATATATGGGATCGGGCCGTACGCCATGGCAGAGTTGAAAATAAATTTTGAAATACATCGGAGCGGGCCGTACGCCACGACAATGTTGAAAGTAATTGAAAATATATGGGATCGGATCGTACGCCACGACAAAGTTGGAAAGAAATTGTGAAATACATGGGAGCGGGCCGTACGCCACGGCAGTGTTGAAAGTAATTGAAAATATGTTGGATTGGGCCGTACGCCATGTCAGTGTTGAAAGTAATTGAAAATTTATGGGATCGGGCCGTACGGCATGGCAGAGTTGAAAAGAAATTGTGAAATACATGGGAGCGGGCCGTACGCCACGACAGTGTTGAAAGTAATTGAATATATATGGGATTGGTCCGTACTCCACGGAAGTGTTGAGAAATTATGAAATATATGGGATCGGGCCGTACGCCACGGCAGTGTTGAAAAGAAATTGAAATTAATATGGGATCGGGTCGTGCGCCATGGCGAGTGTAGAAGGTACCTTATGAAAGCGGGCCGTACGCCACGGCGGATCTAAGAATTTGTGATTATTGTTTCGAACGGTGGTCTTACCTTGAAAGTGCTTTACTGTTTAGTTCAGAAATTATTTGGATTTTTTTTCCTGCTTTTGATATATAAACTTGTTGCTTATTTCCCTGACATGCCTACTGTATTTCATCATATTTTATCATATGTTATCACTGCTGAACCTTAGTGAGTATCGAGTCGACCTCTCGTCACTACTTCTTCGAGTTTAGGCGGGATACTCACTGGGTACATATTTATTTAATATGTACTCATGCTGCACTTTCTTTTCTTTTCTGTACTTGACTGTACAGGTCCGGAGGCTGGCACATCTGGCTATCAGGTCGGTGCTAGATATTGATAGCGTGGTCATTCTTCACGGTGAGCTGCTTTCCCGGCGACTTCCTAGCAGCACCTTGGAGCTCTTTTGTTATATTTCTCTATCCATTTCATTCAGACGGAGACTCTGTATATATTTTAGTCATTGTATATTCAGTAGTTGCCCATGACACTCGTGACACTAGTTCCTGGCACACACGCGTAGTGTATTTATATATATCTTTTGGGTTCGGGTTGTACAGGCATGTGTATGTTTTATTTCGGCTTTGTATCTACTATGACTTTACCTTCGCTCAAGGCTAATATCATGTTAGTTGTTATAAACTGGTAAATATTTGACTTGTTTAATTAGATGGGAAGGGTATCACTTAGTGTAATTTGTGTTGGCTTGCCTAACCCCGTCATTGGGCACCATCACGACTCGGATTAGGATTATGGGTCGTGACAACGTTGTATCAGAGCCATAGGTTCACGAAGCAGGGGCAGAGCACCTACTCGAGGCAGGGGACGAGGGCGTCCCAGAGCTACGCCAGTGGCACCACCAGAGGACCCTATTATGGAGGGGCAGGATGAGGTGCCTCCAGTAGCACCTGCTCCAGTGGATTTCATGACGGGGCCGGGCTTCCAAGAGGTCATGGGCCGTATCTTGAGATTTATGGACACTATGTCTCAGGATGGTTTATTTCCAGCCGACCCTGCTACTTCTCAGGCGGGAGGAGGAGTCCAGACTCCTACCGCTCAGGCCATAGGTCAGGCAACAGCAGCACGTCATACCCCGGGCACACCGCCCGTGGGAGGGGTTCAGTCCGTAGTAGCAGACCTAGAGCCCAGGCCAGTTGAGAGGGTGACCAGCAGAAGATGTTGGATAGGTGGACCCGACTCCGCCCTCCAGTCTTCGGGGGTGAGTGGGGAGAGGATGCCTAGGATTTTATTGATAGGTGCAGGGACAGACTGCACAACATGAGGATTTTGGAGTCTCATGGAGTGGATTTCACCACATTTCAGTTAGAGGGCAGAGCTCGCAGGTGGTAGCAATCATATATTCTCAGTAGGCCAGCAGATTCTCTTCCTGTCACCTGGGATCAGTTCGCTCAGTTATTTGTAGACAGATACATTCCACCTTCTGAGATGGAGGAGCTACGGGGTCAGTTTGAGCGACTAGAGTAGGGGCAGATGTTAGTGACTGATTACGAGGCTAGATTCTCCGAGTTGTCTCGCCGTGCCCTTATGATATTGCCTACTGATGCCGAGAGGGTGCGGCGGTTTGTGGCAGGCTTGCATCCAGGTATGAGGGCCTCTATGTCCAGAGAGGTAGAGATGGGTACCCCATACCAGCTTGTAGTCAAGATAGCTCGACGGATTGAGGGCTATCGTATGAGGAGCAGGGAGCAGGGTCAGCCAGGTCAGCAAGACAAGAGGGCCAGGTTCACAGGTGACTTCAGAGGTGCTCCAGCTAGGGGTAGAGGTCAGTTCGGACGCGACCAGTTTAGTAGGCCCTCATATTCAGCACCTCCACTACCTCCCAGGGGTGTTTCAGCGAGGCCTCAGTTCGGCGCTATGCCAGAGCGTTCGTATCGTCCCCCAGCAACCCAGGGTGTCCCCAACAGTTATTCCAGTCATCGGAGATCCTCTAGTTCCTATTTTGAGTGCCTTACCAGAGGGTTCACACCGCCCTCCAGTTATTCAGGGTTCTTCCTCTTTCGGGCAGCGGGCTGTAGCACCAGGAGGTTGTTTCGAGTGTGGGGAGCCGGGTCATATGTGGAGGTTTTGTCCCAAGTATCGGGGCAAGGAAGTGCAGCAGAGTTATCTGCCTAGGAGTTCAACACCAGTAGTCCGGCCGCCTCGAGGTGGAGGACAGGTCGGTAGGGGTCGTCCTAGAGGGGGAGGCCAGTCATGAGGAGGTTAGTTAGTTCCTGTTCACTCTGGGGGAGTTCAGTCTTCAGGAGCCTCAGCCAGATTTTATGCCATTCCGTCCAGATCAGATGCAGTGGCCTCAGACACCGTAATTACAAGTATTATCTCAGTATGTGGTAGGGAGGCTTCGGTACTATTTGATCCAGGATCCACGTATTCATATGTCTCTGTACTATTTGCTTATTTTCTGGATATCTCTCGCGAGTCCTTGTATTCTCCTATATATGTGTCCACTCTTGTGGGTGATTCTGTGGTGGTAGACCGAGTCTACCGGTCTTGTGTGGTCATTTTCTGCAGTTTCGATACCAGAGCAGATCTTTAATTGCTGGATATGATTGATTTTGAGGTTATCCTAGGTATGGATTGGCTATCTCCTTATCATGTTGTGTTAGATTTCCATGCCAAGACAGTCACATTAGCCATGCCTGAGTTGCCTAGACTAGAATGGAAGGGTTCTTCAGCTAGTGCCTCCAGCGGGGTTATTTCCTTCCTAAAGGCTCGGCATATGGTCGAGAAGGGTTGTTTGGCCTACCTTGCTTATGTCCGGGACACCACCACCGAGTCTCCTACCATTGATCCAGTGCCTGTTGTTCGAGAGTTTCTGGATGTGTTTCCTTCGGATCTTCCAGGCATGCCTCCAGATCGAGATATTGACTTCTGTATTGATTTGGCTCCAGATACTCAGCCTATTTCCATTCCCCCTATCGTATGGCTCCTAAGGAGCTGAAGGAGTTGAAGGAGCAGCTTGAGAAGTTGTTGGCCAAGAGGTTCATCAGGCCGAGTGTATCGATGTGTGGTGCTCCAGTCTTATTTGTGAAGAAGAAGGATGGGTCTATGCGGATGTGCATTGACTATCGCCAGCTAAATAAAGTAACCATCAAGAATAAGTATCCTTTGCTGCGCATCGATGATTTGTTTGATCAGTTACAGGGTGCTCGTGTGTTTTCTAAGGTTTACTTGAGATCGGGTTATCATCAGTTGAGGATTCGAGCTTCAGATGTTCCGAAGACTGCATTTCGTACCAGATATGGCCGTTATGAGTTATTGGTGATGTCCTTTGGTTTGACTAATGCCCCAACAACATTAATGATCTTGATGAATAGGGTATTCAGACCGTATATTGATTCATTCGTCATCGTTTTCATTGATGACATCTTGATTTACTCCTGGAGCCTGGGTGAGCATGAGCAGCACTTGAGATTTGTGCTCCAAACCTTTCGGGAATAGAAGTTGTATGCTAAGTTCTCCAAGTGTGAGTTCTTGTTAGATTCCGTGGCATTTTTGGGGCATGTGGTATCCGGAGAAGGTATCATGGTTGATCCTCAGAAGATTGAGGCGGTTCAGAGTTGGCCGCGTACTACTTCATCTACAGAGATCAGGAGTTTCTTGGGCCTAGCAGGCTATTATCGCCGATTCGTGGAGGGTTCTCCCCTATTGCAGCCCTACTAACCAGATTGACTCAGAAGAATGCCCCGTTTCGGTGGTCCAACGAGTGTGAGGCGAGCTTTCAGAAGCTCAAGTTAGCTTTGACCTCAGCACCAGTTCTGTCATTGCCTTCCGGTTCTGGGATGTATATTGTGTATTGCGACGCTTCACGCGTCGGGTTGGGGTGTGTGCTGATGCAGGATGGCAGGGTTATCGCTTATGCTTCGCGATAGCTGAAGGTTCATGAAACAAATTACCATGTGCATGATTTGGAGTTGGCGGTGATTGTTCATGCTTTGAAGATATGGCAGCATTATCTATATGGTGTATCTTGTGAGGTCTATACTGACCACTGCATCCTACAGTACTTGCTTAAGCAGAAGGACCTTAACTTGAGGCAGCGGAGGTGGCTTGAGTTGGTAAAAGATAATGATCTCATTATTTTATATCACCCGGGCAAGGCGAATGTAGTAGCAGATGCTTTGAGCAGGAGGGCAACGAGTATGGGTAGCTTGGCCTACATTGCAGCTGAGGAGAGACCTTTAGCTTTGGATCCTTCAGTCCTTGGCTAATCGCCTTATGAGATTGGACCTTTCAGAGCCTCGTCGAGTTTTTTCTCATGTAGTTGCTCAGTCTTCATTATTGGGGGAGATTAAGGCTCGACAGTTTGATGATCCATGCCTTGCAGAGCTTCGGGATGCAGTGGTCCAAGGCAGGGCCAAGGAGGTTACTTTAGGCGAGAATGGTATCTTGAGGCTCCAGGGCCATTTATCTGTTCCTAATATTGATGGCTTCAGGAAGAGAATTTTGGAAGAGGCCCACAGTTCTCAGTATTCTGTTCATCCGGGTGCGACAAAGATGTACCGTGATTTGAAGCAGCACTACTGGTGGAGGCGAATGAAGAAAGATATAGTGCAGATTGTGGCTAGGTGTATCAATTGTCAGCAGGTCAAGTACGAGCACCAGAGGCCAGGAGGCCTGTTTCAGCAGATGCCCATTCCTGAGTGGAAATGGGAGAGCATCACCATGGACTTTGTTTTTGGGTTGCCTCAGACTTTGCGGAAGGTTGACGCGGTTTGGGTCATTGTGGATAGGTTGACCAAATCGGCGCATTTCATTCCTGTGGCTACTACTTATTCTACGGAGAGGCTGGCTCAGATTTATGTTCGGGAGATAGTCCGGTTGCACGGTGTGCCGGTGTCCATTATATCAGATCGAGGTCCTCAGTTCACCTCGCATTTCTGGAGAGCATTGCACAGTGAGATGGCCACTCAGATAGATCTCAGCTCAGCATTTCACCCTCAGACTGATGGTCACTCGGAGCGTACAGTTCAGATTTTGGAGGATATCCTCAGGGCTTGTGCGATTGATTTTGGCGGTCAATGGGACCAGTTCTTGCCTTTGGCAGAGTTT